>BQNB010045074.1:1548-13621 GCA_026074375.1 Tanacetum coccineum
TATAAATTACTATATGGAGAGCTATCCCAGACTCTAGATCTACTTGGTCCGCTTCACTAGATCCAGTTGAATAATAGGTCGTATATAAAAGCGCGTAAACAAGTATAAATTGATAAACATAAACAAGCATACAACGATAAATTAAGAAATTAGGATAAATAAATACCAAATATTCATATCTTCATAATAATGGCTAATACCCGAAGCTATTAGCCTTCAAACATCATAATAAATACAAGAGAAATTACTTAGCCAAGGTAAACTAACCGAGTTAATGATATCGAAAATTGAATGATTACTAAAGTATATAGAATTACACGATGTCTTCTGTGGAATTAATAACATTGCTCGGCCTCTTCTGCTCTTTTTCTCCTCTAAAAATTGACTTTTATGGTTTAGGTATCGAGAATATGATTTAGCACACTGAAAAATTGTTTTGAGTTTTCTATTTATAAGGTCTGGAAGTAGGTTGGATACGGCATATCCAAGTGTTGGATATGACGTATTGGGGGATTTCTTGGAGTAGGGACCACGCTTGATATCTTCCAAAATATTACATTGATTCCATACTTTGAATACGGCGTATTGAGTCTCTCTGGATACGTCGTATTGAGCTTATTCCTCTGTGGTCTTTGGTGAGTGAAGGCACGGATATGCCGTATCTTCCTTGATGGATACGGCATATTGGTCTTCAGAATAGTAATCTTCAAAATATCTTCATTTAAACTCCAGAATGCGCGCCTTTTGCTATCTTTCACCAATTACTCCATAATTACTGCAATTCTAAAATATAAACGATTAAGTAACAATTCTTTGCAATAACTATACAAAATGGGTTAATAACATGGGATAAATGATGCTATAAAATAGACGTTATTTGATGTCATCACCACTATAAAATCTTGGCGTCTTGGTTTGATTGTTCCTTTCCTTATCTTTTCATATTATTGTCATTGTTATTTAGCTTTAGTTTAGATTGTCATATTGTTTGTTCATATTGTGAATTGGTTAAACATATAACTCGAATCTAAATATTTTGAAAGCTAACTTTTAAAACGTAAAACGAACCTGTAAACCATTCAACCCCCCCCTTGAGTTTCCATATTGCCTTTCCCGGATGATAACGAATTTCACAGTCGTAGTCACTCAACAATTCCAACCATCTACGTTGTCTCATGTTCAATTCTTTCTGATCAAGAATATGTTGCAAGCTCTTATGATCAATGAACATAACGCACTTCGTGCCGTACAAATAATGTCTCCACATTTTAAGAGCAAATACCACCGCTTCAAGTTCTAAGACATGTGTAGTGTATTTCTTCTCGTGAATCTTGAGTTGGCGGGATACGTAGGCAATGAATTTCTCCCTTTGCATTAGAACCGCGCCCAACCCCTTGAGAGAAGCATCATAGTAAAGCATGAAGTTTTCACTACCTTTGGGTAAAGCCAAGATCGGTGCACTACATAATTTCTGCTTCAACAGTTAAAATATAGCTTTTGCCTTTTTGGTCCATTCGAACTTTACGTTCTTCTGAGTCAATTTTGTCATAGGTTTTGCAATTTTTGAGAAACCTTTGATAAATCGTCAGTAATAGCCGGCAAGACCTCAAAATTAACGAATTTATGTTGGAGTCTTGGGAGATGTTTAATCCTTTATTGACTCAATCTTAGCTGGGTCTACGTGAATGCCTTCCCTATCAATCACGTGACCAAGAAATTATACCTTTGACAGCTAAAATTCACACTTTGAAAACTTAACGTACAATTCTTACTTCTTAAGCAACTCCAAAGTTAACTTAAGATGTTCTGCATGCTCTTCCTCGCTCTTGGAGTAGATCAAGATTTCATTAATAAAAATGATCATGAATTTATCTAAGTATGGTTTGCACATCTGATTCATCAAGTCCATGAATACCGTCGGTACGTTTGTCAGTCCAAAAGGCATGACTTGGAACTGGTAGTGGCCATAGCAAGTCCTAAACGCCGTCTTTGGAATGTCCTCGTCATGAACTCTGATTTGGTGATAACCAGACCTCAAGTCGATCTTCGAGTAAACACTTAATCCTTACAACTAATCAAATAAGTCGTCGGTTCTCGGAATTGGATATCGATTCTTTACAGTCAGCTTTTTTAGTTCACGGTAATCGATACACATACAAAAAGATCCATCTTTCTTTTTGAAAAACAAGACCGGGGCTCCCCATGGTGAGGAACTCGGTCTTATAAACCCTGTGTTAGAAAATTCTTGTAGTTGAGTAGACAGTTCTTGCAGTTCCGACGGTGCTAATCTATACGGGGCTTGTGCCACAGGAGCAGCACCTGGGACTATGTCGATTTAGAATTCAACTTGTCGCGTTGGTGGTAATCCAGGCAAATCTTCTGGAAAGACCTCCGGAAAGTCCCGTACAGTCGGCACATCCTCAAGTCGCTTCTCCTCCGACTTGTCTTCAGTTTCCTTCTTCAAAACTTGTGCCAGAAAAATTAGGTAACCTTTATTAATATACTTCTGAGTCTTAGTGCACGATATAATGCTCAACTTTAACTTCTTTCCTTTGCCAATTCTATCACCTTGAACTATCAAAACTTCATCTCCATAGGGAACCCGCACAATCTTCTCATCGCACACGATCACCGCATGATGGCTCGCTAACCAATCCATGCCGATGATGACGTCAAAACTACCAAGTTCTACGGACATTATGTCAATCTTAAATGGGTGACCTAGCAATCTTAACGTACATCCTCTAAGCACAGTATTAGTTTTAGAAGTCCTCCTGTCGGCTAGTTTAACAGCATAGCTAACGTCTAAAGTATCGGGGATTATATCAAGTAAGGTACTAAAGTAGTCGACACAAAACTTCGATCGGCACCCGAATCAAATAATAAAGAAGCATAATGGTTGTTGAGAAGAAATGTACCCTTGATGACATTGGAATCGGGGTTAGCGTATCCTCCACCTAGCACATGTGCTTTTTCTTGCTTCATCAACACCACTCTTGTTTCTAGTTTTGTTTCCACGGTTCTGATCTTTTAGCTTTGGGTAATCACTCATGTAGTGTCCTTGCCTTCCACACTCGAAACAATTTAAAACTCTCTGATTCACTACTTGACCCCTCTGATTGAAAGTAGTGAAATTTGTGGCCTTACAGTCCCTAGTCAAATGTCGAACCTTTTTGCACTTCCCACATCTCACAGTGCATGGCCCTTCATGATGAAATTTACACTTGTTGCAGAGAGGTAGTGATCCATTATACACTCTCCTTTCATTATTTCCAGCCGTGTAGGCTCTTACTACATTCTGACCTCCAACATTCTGTCTTTTGTTTGGTGGTTGCTACCTACGGTTGTCCTTCTGGCTGTTATCAAACTTTCTTTTGTTCTTAACATTTTTCATAGAATAATCTTTCAACTTTTGATCCATTAAGTTATTAGCCATACGTACATCATCTTATAATCTTGTAGGTTCTGCAGCAATCACATTTCCCTGGATATTATCCGAGAGACCTCCAATAAACTTCTCAACTCGATCCTCCTCTTCAGGGACCATCTTGGTGCACAACATGGTAAGCTCTTAGAATCTGTAAGTATAAGCAGCCAAATCATTGTTCTTCACGGTCAAATTTCATAGCTTAGATTCCATCTTTTAAATTTCAGTCATTGGGCAGTACACTTCAGCCATTAGCTTCATAAGCTCTCTCCATGACATGACAAATGCAGCATCAACTCCAATAGTCCTCTTATGTGATTTCCACCAAGTTAGTGCACTGTTTAATAGTGTGTAAGTAGCATACTTGACTTGGTATTTCTCTGGACAGTTGCTGATATGGAATACTGTTTCTATCTTCTCAAACCACCTTATCAACCCGACAACTCCTTCAGTTCCCTTGAAGTTGAGTGGTTGACATTTCATGAAGTCCTGGTACATACACTCTCGGACAACAGGCCTAGCATCTCTATCATTCTCATTGTAATTTCCATTTCCATTCCCTCCTCTATTTCCGTTGCCATTACCATTTTTGTTACCACCCTCATCATTATCGTTTCCAAGTCCGATGTTCCTGTTAGCTTCGTGAGTTTCTAAAGCCTCTGTCACTCGCCGGTTAATCATTTCCTCAATTGCAACAGGCGTCATTCCAGAACGAGTGTTAGTCATTGTTCTACATCACAAGACATCACACATGGTGAGATTCGATACGCGATATAACCACTATAAATGGTAAATGAGGTTTATAAAGGAAAATATAATAGAACATGTTTTGCCAGAACAAGTAAATAACAATAAAGGCGAACACACGAAAGAATCAAAATAAGCTTTTCATATCATAGCAAAGCTTCATAGTTGGTTACAATCAATCCCATAACAAGGATACTTGATTTACAACATGTCTATTATTAACATCTAGACCTAGCCATCAGTCTAATGTACTACTTACCATGATACTACCTAACTAACGGGGAAATCCTAAACGTCTCTTAACAAGTGAATCCAACCTCCTGGGTCTCCTTCGAGTATCATCACGATCCCTACGAACCTGCCAAAACTCCTTCTGAGAAAGTGCCATGTGAAAACAAAGACTGTCGATACGATCTCTCTCGATACACAACAAAGCTCGAACCCTCAGGTTCTCCCGTCCTAGACTCCTAACCCTATCAGCTAAACCAGTTCTCTCTCTCTCTAACTGACCAGCCTCTAATACCTCTGAGCAGCCTCAAACTCTGTAATCTTATCAAGAGGAACCTCAAACATGTAATGAGATATATCATAAAGAGTACCCTCAAGATTAGGAGCATCTCCTCCAGTAGGCTCAATATCACCAGTAGCCAAAGGATCTACAACGATCTCCATCATGCCTCCTGCACTGGCCTCTGCCTCAAACTCCTCCCCGTCCCCCCTAGTATCTCTAGTAGCAACCTCAACACCCAAATCTATACCATCCTCAGTAGGAGCTCTAACTCCATCACTAATACCCAAATTTGTATCAGTCTCTACATCAGCAGTATCCATCTCCATATGCTCCTCTCCATTAACCTCAGATGAGTATGAATCTCTAAACCTCTTACGAGGCTGAAGATCAACAAGAGCAGGGGCTATCGATCTCCAAATAGGAATAGATATTGGTACCAAAGTTGTAGGAGACCTGCATCTCTTACGAGATGGTTCAGCAGAAGGTGAACATGAATCTAATGACCTCTCAGAAGATGAATCTAGGGATGACTCTAATGTCGTAGGTGGGTAAAGAGTAGACAATGGTGTAGACCTCCAACGCCTATAAGCCTCACTACATCGTGGAGTCCTAACCGGGGAATCAATCAATCTAGGTGATGCAGCTCTAGTCGATGGTCCTGAATGAGATTGACCTGATGAATGAACCGATGATGTGTCTGATAATGAATCTGAAGATGAACCTAAAGAAATATCTGATAAAGAGTCTGAAGATGAACTAGAAGAAGATGAGTCTGAAGTAAAATCTGGTGAAGAATGACGATCCGAAGAACGATGAGATACACGTCTCCATGCAAGTCTATGAGTAGGAAAAGGTCCAACTCTCTTCCTCGCAGTCAACAATTTACGCGGCCCATTAGGGTGGGTGCAGTAAGGTCCACCGAAGGGAATAGCCTCACCGGGTCGGACAAGAATCCCTGGTCAACGAATCTCGGGTGGGGCAACAACAGGTGTTAGGATCTGAAATTATCGAAAGATCTTTGAAGCAATGATCAATACAAAGACTATGCGGAAATTAGTCTTTATATCTTATAAGAACAAGTAAACAAAACAAGCCTCAATATATTAATACGATCACTCTAAAATAGTGATGGGGTTTTACAACCTTGAAGCTACAACAATGGTGGAAATGTGTGTAAACTACACGTGTGTATGTGAGTGAAGAAAAGGTCCCCTAAACTAAGACCCCTACCCCTCTTTATATACTAGAGGGATTAGAGTTTACACTTGTGAAAATAACAATTTGGTCCCTATTGTTTCAAAAGAAAACATAATACAATTAGGAAACTAATTAATTAACATTAATCATCACATTAATGTTTGACTAATCTATATCTTCAACATTAATGTTAATTTCAATCAACATTAATCTTGGTCTTGTTTCCTTCTTTTGCAACTCGTAAAATTTAAGTCCTTTATCTTTCACATGTCAGTCCTTCATGAATTCTAAAATTCCCAATAGACAAGTATCCCATGACCGGAGGATAGCAATTTTTATTGGTGGATCTTACCTAGAGCTGTGATACCATGAAAGATAATATAAATTGATATTGATTGGATTGATTTGAAACGACAAATCTTCGAAATGAATTTTTCGCAACTTTTCAATAACGTTTTGATGAATCGTTCACGTGAGCAGTGACCGTTACCAAGGATCACCTTCGTAGCATGCCCGCATCATGGTTGTACCGAATTGCATCAACTTGATACCTTCTACAATGCCTTAGATAACCCGAGCGCGACCATGATTCCTATAAATTCCTGTCACCGGTGGCAATCTTTTGGAAAGAAGTACTCAAGATGTGTTGACGATTATTGAAAACAAATCCAAGGTCCGTAATTCACGAAACAAATCGATTGTTTCTCAAGTGAAATCAAGTGATGTTAATTCTTCTTCTTCCTTTCAGATAGCCAAACTTACTCATTTTTGGCGGGAATCAGCATACAAGTGCTGTATACTGCCATGACCGCTATTCTCAACATTTTCAAGCAAACCTCCACCTCCACTTCCGTAAAGGCCTTTGAGGAAATTTTTTGTTACTAGGCGGTGGTGCTCATCCTTTAATACATTTCTCCGCCGCCCCGATAGCAACACTTTCTCTCCCAGAATTTCGGGAAAATAATTCAAGGATACGTTTCAATCCAACAGTAAAAACAGCCCGGTAACTACAATCAGGGTAATTTCCGGTTATCGTCCTCCAAGTGTGCTATTCAAATTCGATCGACCACCGGGTTTTTGCTCTACCAAAATGTGCAAAAATAATCAAAACCGGTTAGCCAACCTCAAGGATATAATCGAGAAACAATTCCAATCCAAGATACTTCTTATCAAGCTCCAATCAACAAAATCAGTTGTTCCTTTAAGTGAATTGAGACAATAGAAGATAAATGAGGTAATATAAACGCCAAGCAAACTCAAATTACAATGTGAAAATGAGTTAAGAAATGAAATGTAAACTTCGATTCAAGCTTCAATGTCTAACCAAACCAATGTGCTTAAGAACATAATGGCTAGCTTTTTTCAAATGAACACTGCTTCTTCTTCGGGTTCGGGATCTCTCCTTGGCAACACCATTGCTAACCCGAAAGGGGGGGTGAATTGAACATCATCCCAACCCGAATGGTCCTTTGTTCTTGATGGACCTTCCGTTCCTATGCCTCCTCCATTCATTAATTCGGAGGAGGATGAACGTGCAGAGGAGACTTTAACGGACCCGGAACTCGCTGAGTATACCATTAAGGTCCCACCTCCTCTTGTCCAAAAAACTAAACCTCCTTCACTAAGAAATTATTGGTGCACCAAAGGGATCCTCGTCACCCTCATATCCCTTATCCATCATTAATTACCAAAAAAACAGCAAGAAAAAGATACATACAAATTCATAAGTTTGTTTTTTGGCAAATGTTTCAAACACTTCACATCATATCACTCTCTGCCGATTGGCCTTTTATTTCTAATCCCAAAATACCAAAAGATTCTTAAAGCTCTCCTTTCCAATAAGGAGAAACTTTTAGAACTGGCAAACACACCCCTTAATGAAAATTGCTCAGCGGTTATCCTTAAGAAGTTACCCGAGAAACTTGGAGACCCTGGGAAATTTCTCATTTTGTGTGGTTTTAGTGAGCTCAAGTGCAAGGCCCCTAGCCGGATCTAGGTGCTAAGCATCACTTGATGCCAAAATCTCGGTTTGGAAAAAGTTAGGTTTACCCGAGCTTATTTCCACCCGCATGACCCTTGAACTAGCTAACCGGGCAATTTGTACACCAGCTGGAATTGCAAGAGATGTCTTTGTTTCGGTTGGAAAGTTCACATTCCCCGCTGATTTTGTCATCGTTGATTATGAGAGCGATCCTCGAGTCCCCCTCATCTTGGGAAGACCTTTCTTACGGACCGCTCGTGCTTTGATTGACGTTCACGGAGAAGAAATGATTCTCCATGACGGTGATGAAAGATTAACCTTGAATATGAGACATGACACTTCAAACTATTCAAACCAACCTCACAAAGAATCAATCAACATGATTGATTTCTGCAATGTTTCATATGAGGATTATCTTGAAGATTTGTTTGCAACAAATCATCTAAGTGGCAATCCCACTTTTTCTTCTCATACCGATTTAACTTCACCGGAAGTTATCAATCCATTAAGTGGCAGTACCACTTCTCCTTCTCCTGACCATTTGCTCGAGGAGTTCGCCGATGAACTCGCTCTTATTACATTTCCACCGGGAAATGATGATCTTCCTTTTGATATCGAATCCGATCTTAGAGAAATAGAATATTTGCTTAACCATGATCCTACCAAGGAAATGGATTCTATTCTCGAGGATTCGGTTGATGAGGGTAATCATGCAGATCCTAATAACGATCTTGTTGATAACCAATCTCCCGAGGATGTTTTCACCGATGAACATACTCTTGATTATTCATCTACCACCATAATATTGATGATGTCGATGATGATCTTGTTAAACTTGAGTCACGATTAATGAATGGATGGTTTATGATGATCCATTTGACTCCAAGGAAGATAAAATCAAAGAGTCTAAACTCTTGGTTGATGAACTTGATTCCACTGGATCGAGTAGTTTCCTTCCTCATTTCCTCGAGTGTGACTCGGTTCTCTATGAGGATTTTTCCGAGGTTGATACTTTAACTTCAACCGATAACGAGGACGAAGTATTCAATCCGGGTATACTCGTTCATGAGAACCTTTATGAAGTTACCAATCAAGTAACACCGGATAAGAATGTAAAGAAAAATCTCACTAATGCTTTCTTTAATCCTTGAGGATTTAATCCTCCTCTTTCCTGATCATGAACTTCTTTCCACTTAGAATGCTCGGGTCCGAAACTTTTAAACTCTTGTTTTTCCATACCAAAATAAGAAAAAGTTTTCAACACCCCGGGAATTCTCTTTTCAAAGAAGTTCATGTCATCATTGCTATCGGAATTATCTTCCTGGGACTCTAAAGCTTTCAAAGTCATTAATATTTTTGAAAGCCCGATGGAGATTTTTCCTTGCTCTTATGGGGAGGACATCCGTGTTTTGGATGTTCCATGTCTCCATTTTTATCCTCCATGAACAACTCAATTCGGGGTACGGGTCAAGCTTAGTGACCTTAAACAAGCGCTTCGTGGGTGGCAACCCATGCTTATCCTAATATAATTATATAGTAGTAATGAATAAGTGTGTTGTGAGGAGGCTCGCCTCTTCCTTTCTCGTGTTTTGTGTTTTATGTTGAATGTCCAGGATTGCCCCGAATTATGAAGCCTCTCGTGCTCGTGGTTTTGTCCTTCGTTCACTCGAGCTTCAATCCTTTGCATAATTATGGGAATCCAATATCCTAATCTTATCGACTAACGTTTATCTTTAAGCATACTTAATAAACGGCTTAGGATTTACGTAGAGACCCTTCTTAAAACATTGAGGACAATGTTCGGTTCTAGTATAGGGGATCTATCGATTTGATTATGCATGCAGCCGTTGTTTTCACGTAATCCTGTTTTTAACACCAAAATAATAAAAAATGAAAAATTTTCAAAATTTTCAAAAAGAAAATAAGTGTTTTATCACAATGTTGACTTTCCTGCTGGGTAGAATAATAATAAATTTTGACTCGATCGAGCGTATTGAGCTCTAGCTTGTTCCTTAACTTTTAGACTAAGCATTCGCGAATCTTTTTATTAAAGATTTTAAATTTGCGAAGAACGAGAAATGATAGAGTTAATTATGAGTTAGATGCCAAACAAGGATTAGTTGGAAATCTTACAAGCTCATAAGTGTAGTTTGTGGCTTTTTTTCTCCTATAAGCTTCTAACCGGACTAATAATATGTGCTCTCTTCGAAAATTAAACTTAAATCAACAATTTTTGAAGTATGGTCGATATCAATAATTTTAGTTTAAATTTATACTTCAATTTTCTAAAAAGAAATTTTCTCTATATCATGGTAATATGTTTATGTTAAAAAAATGATGAAAAATGAGGTAATAATAATAATATAAACTGTGGGCTAATAAAAGTTTGCTGCATCTTGCCGGCTCACAACCGATGTTGCAGCCTTTTAAGAGAAGGGGTGCGCGCGCATATGAGAATAAAATCCGAGACTAATAAAAGTTGAGATGCATCTTGCCGGCGAGCGGGGACAATCGATGGAGGTGTGCAGGCCTTCAGCAGTGGGGGTCAAAGAAAAAAATCAAAAAGGTCGAGAAATTCATGTTAAAGGATTTGTAATAATATTAGTGTAGTAAAATGTGATTTAAATAAATATAGGAAAGAAAATCTCTTTTCTTAAATTTTAAATAAGCGTTTGAACTAAACTATTCCGTTTTAAAGTTGTGAATTTTATGTATAGTACGGGAAATCCAAGGGTGTGAAACCAAAGGTCCCATGAGACCCGAGACTAGTCCCTGTGGGGGTGTCAAAACCTGGTCACTAGCCGCAAGGTTGGATTTGCCAAGAGAAATTCGCCTACATGGGGATGATCCGCCTTCAAACTCATTACTTTTTTTGGGTTGCCTGAAGCATAGAAATTTTGCAAAATGTTTGATCTATGGTTAAAATTTGAAATAAGCACATTCACCTAAGATATAATAATTGTCGAGAGCGAAAAGTTTCACAAGGTACAAGTATGAGTAGTATTAGCATCTTAACTCATATTTAATGGTGATTTCATTTTTAAGCTTGGTTTGGGACAAGTGAAAAGTCAGGGACGATGAATTTATCTTTTTGAGCATTTTAGGATTAAAGTGCTTCTTGTTCTGTGACCCTAAAAGCTATAAGAATAATGAAAGTCCAAACATGTTAGTTAGTTGCTTGAAATGAAAAGTACAAAAAAATGAGAAAAAGGGACAAATACAAAAATATGTGTGGGAATAAGTATGAATATTTAAAATGGTCAAAACGGGGCTTTTCAAAGCTATGGATTCTTTGATTCTCCCTTATGAATATTTAGCTACTTTTCGAGGTAATTAGTCAAGGGGGATTGAGATTCTTAGTTTTCTTAAGTGTTTACTTATGGCATTGCGTGAGGACACGGCAATATCTTAGTATAGGGAATTTGGTATGTGCTTAATTACACATACCATTTACCTAGGAAAACGTGCTTAAAAGACTAAAAACATGCCAAAAATACATTATATTTGTGTGTTTTGCATTTGTATTATGAAGGTAACAGATATCTAAGAAAAGGACAAAAATCAAGCCAAAACGGACAAAACCGAGCACGGGAATAGAAAGAGAGTGAAAAGTCAAAAAGTCAAAGTCAACGTCAACCAAAAAGTCAACCAAGTTAAAGTCAAAGACGAAGCCTAAATCGAAGAAATACCTAATGGGCCAACCCGCACCCATCCAATGGGTCGGGGCAGCCCATTAAGCATTTATATCAAGACTTACATAAGCTTAAAGCTTAAAAAAAGCCTAATCCTTAAACCGGCCCAAACAAAAGCCCAAACCATACACCCTTTACCCATATTACACCAAAGGTCCTTAAACCTTCACACCGTTAGTCCAAAAGGACTAACGGTGCAAACACATAAGGAAAACAGGGCTAACGCCCGTTAAACACAAACATAAAACCTTATCCATGATTCCCACCATTGATATTGTTTACCTGTCTCTTTCCACTTTTTCCCCACAACCTGCCAAACCTATCACTCTCCCATCAAACCCCATAACATAACATAACAAAACCACATTGGCAATCCTCTAAATTCCCATTCGTCAAGGATTGGAGACAAAGAATGGATGGCTTGGATGATAGAACTTAGAGAACACTCAAGATTGAAGGCTGAGATTAATTCTTAACTCACTCACATAACTAACACACCTCTCAATTGTCTCAGTGAA
>BQNB010045074.1:13726-44502 GCA_026074375.1 Tanacetum coccineum
AGTCCCTCATCTTGTTATTTTAGCAATACAACTTGAGGCTTGACAGTTTTAGTCCCTAAAGTTGTATTTTCTTCATTTTGATGACTTTTGACTTTGTCATTTCCATTCCGTGCTTGGGTTTGTTTGCTTTTTGGCTTTCTTTTTGTTCCTTTTGGTTGAATATCCGTTTCCTGCACAATACAAATGCAAACATACAAATATAATGTATTTTTGGTACGTTTTTGGTCATTTAAGTCTGTTTAGAATGGAAAATGTTATGTGTAATTAAGCACATACCAGTAGTACACCTTTCCTCCACCGCTTTAATCGGAACGGGAGTAGGCACAAGAGCTTTCATCATATTTTTCATCTCATTCATTTCATTCCTAAAAGTCAAAGTCATCTTATCCTCTAATGCCGCTGCCATTTGTTGGAATTCGAAGTTAGATGATGAAGAAGTAGAAGAAGATGGAGGAGCATTTGTACTCACTCGCATCACGGCGTTCCGTGAACATCTAACTTTGGCTTTATTCTCTATGATTTGTAATCCTTCGGTTAGACTTTTGTAGAGAAAATTGCCACCGGCAGCGGAATTAAGAGAATCTTGATCATTATAGCTCAACGAATTATAGAATGTGTCTAATTGGTGCATGAGTGAAAACTCGTGATGAGGACACTTCCTTAGAAGTTCCTTGAAACGCTCCCAAGCTTCGGAGAAAGATTCTTGACCAATAGGAAGCTGCCACGTCATAAAAATGACGTGGAGATGGTAAATACGAGATGGGGTGAGAGTTGGGAGAAACGGGGAAGAGATTTGGGAAGGTTGGGTTTTTATTCGGGTTTTGGCGGGAAAAATCGTTATAAAACGGTTAGGAGAAAAAAGTATACCGCGTTTGGTTTGAAAGTTTAGGTTATTTGCACAACAAGTCCCTCTGTTTCTCTATTCAAAGTATAGTGTAAAATGAGTTTCGGAATTGACATATATGGCCCTTGTAGTTTAATAAACAGGAAATTAGCTTTGATATTGGGCTCATTTTTGGGCTTTTGTGATCCGAATGGTGTAGAAAAATGGCCCAATGGTATTTAAGTCTTTTTGCATCCTCTTCAAAGGGTATAATGGTTATTTCACTTCAAACTTTGACTTTTTCTTTACTTTTTTGACTTTTCTCGACCACGGTCTTGATCCGACTTTTGATATTGGCTTCAAATCTTTCTCTTGATCGCTTGTCTCTTCATTTCTTGTCGGTTTTTGCTCGTTTTTGCTCTTTTTAACTTTGATATCCTTTCCTGCACATTATGACACAAAAACACACATATTTCTATCTTTTGGCATATTTTTGGCTTTTATTGGCGAAATCCTGGGTATTTTATGTATATAATTTAACACTTATCACCGTACCTACACATACATAAACACAAAAACAAGCATATATTTGCCATTTTAATTATGTTTTTGGTCTTTTGGGTTCGTTTTTCAAGGTAAAAGATATGTATAAAATAACGAATACCAGCAATATATAGTAAATCCACCACAATGCGCAAAATGGGATGTTAAGAGTGATAATTCATTCAGGGGGAGAATGAGCAGCGAGGAATTTGGAATGAATTAAGATAATATAAATGTTGATCCTCACAATAATGAATATGAACTTGAAGTTCAAGGGACAATTTATATTCCAGATCTAGTAATTGCCAGACAAGTTAAGTGACCTAAATGAAGTGACTAAGATCATATATAAGCTGCTAATGCTCCAATTACAATGTTTATCCCAGTAGTAAGAACCATATAATCGTAGTGAGTCTATGGCACGTATGCAACGTGATAGACTAATCGATTCCAATTAAAATCCTTGAATAAATAGATAAAATGGAGCAAGAAAGTTAAGATGGTCAAATCAAGGTAATAAAGACCTCATAACACTCAAAGAGACACTAGACATAAAGGTAATTGAAAAACCCCGGGTACGTGAAAAACTATGAGATCTTAATAAATGATATAATGCGATGTCTAGTAGAATATGGAATCGAAAAGTAATGAATCGACGTCGATAGTATTATATAAGATAATGGTCAAGGTAATGATTATGATTATGTAAATAAATAAATAACGCTATAATCATGGTGAGGATCAGGGAAGAATACCTGCAAGAAGTGCAGATGTTTAAATGAGCAGCTAAAAGATGTAAAGACACAAAGAAATAAGGAAAGATTGAACTCTCTTGTGATGATACATGATTACTAGGACTTAAAGTCCGTAAACATGAATGTGTAACATTATTGGATATGCATTGGTCTTTATGAGAAAGAAAAATTGATGTATTGAAACTTTCGTATTTAAGGCCCAACAATGACACACAATATATTCGTAAAGACATGGAAATGGTTATAAGGAGACATGTTCTCATGTGCTGGATCAAATAATGCATTAATATTTTATAAGTCTGCCAATATAATAAGTAATCGATATGCGTCTAAAAGATAAATGGATAGAGCTCATGTGATGTTAAGATTTTATATACAATGCATGAAGCATGCTAGTGAATTTTAATGCTTAAGCGTATAAGAAAAGTTCTCAAGAACACTACTTGACTATATTGAATTAATCATGTTTTAGGCATATGTGTTATAATCACATTGGTGTGTAGTAATGTTCCAAATAAAGAATTATGTTTTCCTATGAAACTTTATAAAGAGATCTTGATTTTATGATTGTGAAGGCGACTAAATGCATAGAAGTCAAATTTGAAACACAAAGACACAGTTTGTCTTAGCTTATGATTTGAACATCTAAAGGATGATATATATATACATCATGAAAACTAAAGCATGGGAACGATTTAAGGAAATGCTTAGAGCTTGTCCCCACCACGGATTTTCAGAGTTAACTAAAGTAGATATTTTCTATAACGGTTTAAATGATAACGATCAAGACTCCTTAAATGCCGCGGCGGGTGGAAATCTTTTGAGTAAGACTACTAGAGAGGCTTTGAACATAATTGAGAATAAATTAAAAGTTTGTTATTCAAGAAACAAATCGAATGTTTCTAGGATGAATACGACTTCTAGGGAAAGTTCTAGTAAAACGGATGAGAGAATTGATAAGCTTGCGGATCAAATTTCGACCTTAGTTGAAATTGTTTCTAAGAAAGTTGTCACTCCCGCTCCGGTTAAAGCGGTTGAGGAAATATGTGTTACTTGTAACGGGCCTCATGCTTGGTACAATTGTCCTAATACCGATAACAATCAATCAAGTGTTTGTGCGGCAACGGGTACTTACAATCAAGTAAACCCTCCGAACCGTGTTAGCAACCAAATGGCACCACCCGGTTTTGCTCCAGTGCAAAATAATGGTCAAAATAGGTATAATCAAAATCAAGGTCAAGGGAATAATTTAATCGAGGAAATAATTTTCATGGAAATCAAGGTTTTCAAGCTTAAAATAATCATGCTCCTAATTTTCAAAATCAAGGATTTCAAAACCAACCTTTTTAAGTTCCTAATAATCAAGTTTAACAAGAATTTTCAAATGAGTTTTCAAGTTACAAGAGGTCTAATGATCAAATGATGAGAAACATGCAAAATCAAATCAGCTCGTTGAAAGGAGAAATTAAGAATGAGATTCAAAACACGATGAAGACTCAACAAACCGTCTTGAGGAATCAACAAAATGCTTTTCAAAATAATTTGCAAAATATGTTAAGTGGATTTTTCCAAAACTAAGCCTCAACTTCGGGTACTCTTCCGAGTAATACCATTCCAAACCCAAAGGGTGAGATGAAAGCAATCACTACTCGAAGTGGTGTTGCTTATGAGGGACCTTCGATTCCTACTAATCCTTCTCATAAAAAGGCAGTAGAACGAGAAACCAAGGAGACAACAAATAAGGAGCAAACTAATTTCCAAGGAAGTACCGCTCACATCCCACCTCCGGTTAACCCCATTCTGATTCTGGAACCCGATGTTTCGAAGACTTTACCTAAGCCGAATATTCCATATCCTTCAAGACGTAATGATCAAAAGTTCCGTGAAAAAGCTTCGAATCAAATGGAGAAGATCTTTCAAGATTTGCGCTTCGACATAAGCTTCGCGGACGCCTTACTTTTGATGCCAAGATTTGCCCCTACGATTAAGAATTTGCTCATGAATAAGGAAAAGTTGTTTGAATTAGCTAAGATACCGTTGAACGAGAATTGTTCGGCGATACTCCTCAAGAAGCTTCCCGAAAAGCTTGGAGATCCCGGCAAGTTTCTTATACCATGTAATTTCCCAGAAATGGATGTATGTCACGCCTTGGCCTATCTTGGTGCGAGCATAAATCTTATGCCTCTTTCCATTTGGAAAAAGCTTTCCCTACCTGAACTTACCCCCGCACGAATGACTTTAGAGTTAGCGGATTAATCCATTACTCGACCTAAAGGACTGGCCGAAGACGTTTTTGTCAAAGTGGGAAAGTTTCACTTTCCTACCGATTTTGTTGTTGTTGATTTTGAAGCCGATCCTCGAGTTCCTCTCATACTTGGGAGATCCTTTTTGAGGACCGGTCGTGCCTTAATTGATGTTTATGGAGAAGAAATAACCCTTCGGGTTAATGACGAAGTTGTTACTTTTAATCTCAATCAAACTACGACATACTCCTCTACATATGATAATATGTCGGTAAACCGAATTGACGTCATTGATGTTGCTTGTGAGGAGTATTCTTAAGAAGTGTTAGGTTTTTCTAATAATTCTTTGGGTGGCAATTCCACCACGACTTTTGAGCCTATTATTTCTGACTCTTTTCTTTCCTTCACTCTGTTCGAGGAAAGTGATTTCATTTTGGAAGAAATAAAGGCTTTTCTCAAGGATGATTCAATTTCACTAGAAATTGATCATGTCGATTGTGATCCGGAGGGAGATATTTGTTTAATTGAAAAATTGTTGAATAATGACCCGTTTCAACTCCCTCCGATGGACCTAAGAAGTGTCCAAGGAAAAACCTTTCATGTTAGGAATATGTTCTTCTTATCATAGTTACAATCAGTTTACTTAGTACCTGAAGTACAAAGTGTTAGTACTGTGGTTAGTTAGTACGTTAGTAGTAAAATGTTTTAGTACCGATGGGGAAGATATTTAAAGATATTTGTGAGAAATTTTGTCAGAAAGTCATGTTAGACTTTAGGGTTATCCTTGGTCTCTAAAGGATAACTATTGACATGTTAGAATATACAGAATATTGAAATAGACAATTACCAATCATATATCATATCATAGTTAGCATCTTGTAACTTCAAGAAACACTTTACCAAGTTGTTATTCAGTTAATCATTATTCTTCTTAATACTGTGTTAGATTCCGCATTAACAATCGTATTTAAGTCATGTTTCTACATAGTCTGCGGTAGTTTACATCTAGGCTATCATCCTTTATAGGCTGCAAAGATCCATTCAGTTTAAGGAACCACAAATGGTATCAGAGCTTTGTGAGAAACTTTAAATAAGAAGAACAATCAAATCCAGTTATATATCTCATATACCAACAAATTTAAAACATGTCAGGACACAGATGAAAAATCCACCACCACACCTCCCAACAAATCAACAGGCCCAAACACATACAACAAATCTCCTCATACAGTCTCACACCATCAACTGCCTACTCTCAAGAAGGGAGATTATGAACATATGGACCAATGAAAATTGAACACTGTTGCTCATAACTGATTATCCAATCTGGGAGGTTATTCAAAATGGAAATGGTCATGTGCTCAGTCACAAACTGTTACTGACGGACAAATCAAGATTTGCCTCCTAAGAACAGCTGAAGAGATAGTGGCTAGAAGCAAGAGAAAGAAAAGCATGGACCACTTGCTAATGGCAATACCAGAAGATCTTCTACAAAATTTCATAAGATGATCTGATGCAAAAGAAATATGGTATGCCATCAAAATCAAGGATTCGATGGAAATGATGATCCAAAAGATACAGAGTACATCTTAAGCAACAGTTTGAAGGAATTCATGGTGTCAACTCAGTTGGGATGCACAAAGGGATATGAGAGATTTCAAAGTCTTCTCAGTCAACTAGAGATTCATGGAGCAGGTGTATCTACTGAAGATGCAAATCAAAAATTTCTAAGATCTCTACCTTCTGCTTGGTTTACATGTATCCTTATCATCAGGAACAAAAATCTGAATTGACAGTCTCAGTTTTGATGACTTGTACAACAACTTAAGAGTCTTTGAGAATGATGTAAAAAGCTCTACTGCATCATCTTCCAACTTGCCAAATGTAGCATTTGTTTCTGAAAACACCAGCAGTACTAATGATGTTAGTACCGCTTATGGTGTTCCCATTACTTCTGGTCATAACACAAAGCATGAACAAACATCAACATCAACATCATCATATTCCTTGCTTGCAAGTCATTCAAGCTGTCCTCAATTGGATCATGAGGATTTAGATCAAGTTGATGAATATGACCTTGAAGAAATGGACTTGAAATGGCAAGTAGCAATGATCTCAATGAGAATCAAAAAGTTCTACAACAAGACTGGAAGAAAGCTACAATTTGATGCAAAAGAACCTGTAGGTTTTGATAAAACCAAAGTGGAATGCTACAACTGCCACAAAACAGGGCATTTTGCAAGAGAGTGTAGATCAAAGGAAGAAAACAGGAGGAGGGATGGATGGAATACTGGAAATAGAGATGGGAACAGAACTGGAAAGAAAGAAGAGTCTAAAGCATTAGTGACAGTTGATGGAGAAAGGATTGACTGGACAACTCATTCAAAAGATGATGATGATTATGCTTTAATGGCTAACAACAACTCAGGATCTGACATACAGGTATATTCATGTTCAAATGAGTGTAAAGAATCTTATGCAAATCTTAAAAGACTATATGATGCTCAGAGAGAGGAACTTAGTAATGCTAGTGTAGAGATAAAGGCTTATACTCAAGGTCTTAAAAAGGTTGAAGCACAACTAGTTGCCCATCAACAAGGTCAACTTTGGTATGAACAAAAAAATCAAATTTATGAAATTAGATTAGGGTGTGTTTGTTTTTGCCAAAAACATCTGAATCACGTCTGACGTCTGACCGGTCAGACGCGGTCAGACGTTTTGGTTGTTTGTTTTTTCTTCGAGAGTCAGACGCCGGAAGATGATATATGTCTGACCGGATCAGATACGGAAATCAAGTCTTACTCCCTCTGAACAGTAGCCTCCACCTTCAAACTCTCTAAACTCATCACCCATTTCCAAACCTTTCACCCATCTCGTTTTAATTCAAAGACGTGCCTTATTATTGGGATGCAAGAAAATTTTGAAAGAGATGATAAGGTTTGAGGAAGAAGATCATAGAAGTAAAAAGTAGTATTAAATGTATAAACTAGTACTATACACGTGGGTGAGAGAAGGAAATCAAAAGCAATGTTTTTTTGTCTTTTATCAAAGCAAAACAATTTTTAATTTTTACTTTTCTAAGATATAGAAATATATTTCTCTTCTAGTACTTATCGAACCAAAAATCGAATTTGAATTCGGTTCGGTTTTCAAGTTACCGGAATTACCCGGATAACCCGAATTGCATCATTTATTTAAAAATAATAATAATTACATAGATATACTTAAAAAACATAAAATTAAAACCATTCAGACAATTGTAAAAAAAACAAACAACATAATTTCATTCAGATTCAGACTTTATAACCGCATCTTACTAGTAAGATGCGGTAGTCAGATTCAGACCCAAAACATCTTATTGAAACAAACACCACCTTAGATGATAAAAACAGTGTTCTAACATATTCATAAGACTTTGTTGGCTAAGCTCAAAAGAAAAAAGATGACTTAGAGATTATAGTAGATAATGGATCATTTTACCAAAACTCTTGATATAATATAAATATCAAAATGTCTGCCCTGATAAATTGGGGCTTTAAGGTATGGTGATTTCAGATATTGTGGAAATTGAGTTATGAAAATGAAACTTCACAAGTTCTTTAATACAAAAGTAGTGATTTTGAAAATCTACCTTTGTATAAAACAGCTTTATAATATCCTGTGAATGCATAGCGGTACCCCACCCATGACGGAAATTATATGCCTCTGGACCGCTGACATTGAAATAGATGATACACAATATTTTACATATGGTCCAGAAAAGACTCAACCAAGTGAAAATGAATCCCAAAACAATGAACTGATAAATATGCCTCAACATTAGTACAGAAAATTTCTGAATTAGTGTGTGAATCAGTTGTCAAATAAATCAAAAAAATATGAAGGCAACCTAGGGTATGGTCTGATTCTCCTATTATTGAATGTTTATGAATTCTGTAATGATGATGAGAATGTGTATGTGAAATAGAAGATCTTGACACACCTAGTTTTTGTACCAAGCATGTAACAACTTCTAGTGGAAACTGTTAGAATTAGTTCAACACATAGTCAAAAACCTTGTAAGGTTAACAACAAACAATTGGACCATGAGATTAATGAAAGAGCATGTTTTGTCTGTGGTAGTTATAGTCATTTAATAAGAGATTGTGACTATCATGTCAAATTGGCTAAACTAAATGGCTACATAACAAAATCTGTCTAAGGGTACTGGGACAAGGGAATAAGACAAACAAGATTTGAGGAAACAAACATGGGACAATGCTCAAAGAATAAATAAACAAAATCAGTTTGTACCTTTGGCAGTACAAACAAGAACTGGAACTAATCCAGTTAATACTGCCAAGGCTAGCAGTACTAACAAAGGTAGTACTGCTAGACAAAGTATTAACAGACAGACAGTACAAACCAGCACTGCTCTGAAAAATAATACTGTTAAGCCCATGATGAATGGTGTTAGACCAGCAAATGTTTCTAACAAAAAATCATTCCCATCATCAAGACTTTAAGGAACAACAGTACTGAAAACAAATTTTTCAAACCAAAAGGTTTATACTACTAAGGTAAAAGAAGTTAGTACTGTTGAAGAAAAATGGGTCATTGCTGTTAAGTCCTCAGCAAGTTGTAAATGGAGAAAACCTGGATACAACAAAAATATCCTCTCCAAATACAATAGTGGATCTAGCCTTAGAAATTATTCATCTTTCAAAGATCCACTAGGCAGACTCAAGCCCAAAAAGGCTTGGGTCCCTAAGAGAGACTAATCTCTTTCTTTTGAATGTGCAGGATAATCCACACAGAACTTTAAAGAATAAAGGAATAATTGATAGTGGATGTTCCAGGCACATGACAGGAAACAAGGCCTACCTTGCTGACTATCAAGACATTAATGGTGGCCCTGTTGCCTTTGGAGGTAGTAGAGGATATATTACTGGAAGGTAAATAGACAAAATCTGGTATGTTAGATTCTTGGGATGTAAGCTTTGTAAAAGAACTTCAGCATTTCAATCTCTTTTCTGTGTCACAAATGTGTGACAAAAAGAACAAGGTTCTGTTTACTGACACTGAATGTCTTATTTTGTCTCCTGACTTTAAGTTACACCCCCCCCCCCCTATGAAAATCAAATATTACTTAAAATTCCCAGACATAACAATATGTACAGTTTCTATTTAGAGAACATTGTTCTTTAGGAGGATATTGGCTTGTTGATTGCAAAGGCTACAACTGTTGAATCTAACTTATGGCATAGGAGGCTTGGGTCATGTAAAATTTCAAAAACGCCTAAATTAAACTTGTGAGGGAATCCTTGTAAGAGGTTTACCTACAAAGCTTTTTCAAAATGACCACACTTGTGTTGATTGTCAATAGGATGCACAACACAAGCTTCTTTGTAAGGCCAAGTTAGTTAGCTCTATTAACCTCACCCCTACAACTTCTTTCATATGGACTTGTTTGGACACTACATATGTATGGAGCTTAAACATAAGACCTATTGTTTGGTGATCACTGATGATTTTGCAGTTTTAGTTAGGGACTTTTTCTATGGAAACTAAGGATGAACTTGTTGCATATCCTTAAGACTTTATAAGACAAATAGAGAACCAATTGAATCAAAAGGTTAAAACCATTAGATGTGATAATGGAACAGAATTCAAAAACAGGGATATTATTGAATTTGGGTTTAAATAGGGATCAAGAGGGAATTTAGCAATGCAGAATCCTACAACAAAATGGAGGTTGCTGAGAGAAGAACAGGACCTTTGAGGCAGCAAGAACCATACTTGCCGATTCATTTTTAACCTAACACTTTTGGGCTTGAAGCAGTTTAGTACTGCTCTGTTATGTCTAAACGGGGGTATTAGTGACCAAGCCTCATAATAAGACGCCTTATGAACTTTTAACTGGTAAGACACCAATTATAAGTTATATAAGACCTTTTGGGTGCCATGTGACCATCTTGAATACCATAGATCACTTGGGCAAATTTGCTGGAATATTCTGAATGTAAGGATTTTTGTTGGTATTCTCTAAAAAGCAATGCTTTCTGAGTATACAAATCTTGACCAAAAGAGTTGAGAAAACCTGCACATTAACTTTCTAGATGAACAACCAATGTTGCAGGGATTGGACCAATTGGCTTTTGACCTTGATTATTTGAATGATTCATGAACTATCATACTGATAGTGAAGAGAATCAAGCTAACTTATAATTGGTCAACAGAGAATCTAATCAAGATTCAGGTACAAAAGACAAAATGATTCAGGAATTCTCAAATAGAAGTGAAATGATCAAGACTGCTTTGAACTTACCAATATGGCACTCCTTTTCTTCAACAAACAAATCTTCTTCCAAATCAGATGGTAAGAGAGGAAGTCTAAGAGAAGAAGAACAAATCTTTTTGGATGATCTTGCAAGACTTCAAATACAAGATTAAGAAAACATGAAAAATGTTTGGATACATCCTCTGTGCAGTAAAAGAAGCTTAAAGAACAATCAAGTTCTTAAAGGAATGAAGAAACATGAAGTTAAAATAGTTTAACATTCATGTTTAAGGAAGGATTGTTAGGAATAATGTTCTCTTATCATTAGTACCGACAGTTATACTTAGTACCGACAGTACAAAGTGTTAGTACTGTTGGTTAGTTAGTACCGTTAGTATTAAAATAGTTAGTACCGATGGGAAGATATTTAAAAGATATTTGTGAGATATTTGTCAGAAAGTCATGTAAGACTTTTAGGGTTATCCTTGGTCTATAAAAGGATAACTATTGACATAGTTAGAATATACATGAAATATATGAAATAGAAAATTACAAATCATATATCATATCATAGTTAGCAATCTGTAACTCTCAAGAACACTTTAACAAAGTTGTTATTCAGTTAATCATTATTCTTCTTATTACTTGTGTTAAGATTCCGCATTAACATATTGTATTTAAGTCATTGTTTCTACATAGTCTGCTGTATTTATACATCTAGGCTATCATCCTTTATAGGCTGCAAAGATCCATTCAGTTTAAGGAACCACACCTTCAATTGAAGAGCCTCCGGAATTAGAGTTAAAAGATTTACCATCTCATTTGGAATATGCTTATTTATAAGGAACCGATAAGTTACCCGTGATTATTGCAAAAAGTTTAAAAGATGATGAAAAAGAGGCCCTCTTAAAGGTGCTTAAATCACATAAACGG
The DNA here is from genome assembly GCA_026074375.1 of Tanacetum coccineum. NCBI lineage: Eukaryota > Viridiplantae > Streptophyta > Magnoliopsida > Asterales > Asteraceae > Tanacetum > Tanacetum coccineum. The sequence continues at coordinate 25,283 of BQNB010045074.1, forward strand.
GCCATTGCTTGGAAAATCACCGACATAAAGGGTATTGACCCTCGTTTTTGTACTCATAAAATCTTAATGGAGGCCAGATTATAAGCCATGGTTCAATGTCAAAGGATGGGTATAACCAAAAATCATGAGGTAATAAAAAAAGATGTTTCATCCTTCTTGATGCCGGAATGATATACACGATCCCGACAGCCCGTGCGTAAGCCCCTGTGCATTGTGTACCCAAGAAAAGGGTGTATAACCCGTTGTTGCTAATGAAGTATAATGAATTAATTTCCCAACACAATAAGTGACCGATGTGGAGCGTTAGTTTGATTATAGGTAATTAAATGAAGTACTCGTTAAGATCATTTTCCATTACAATTTATGACCAAAGGTTGTTAGAAAGATTAGCCGAAAATGAGTTTTATTGTTTTCTAGATGGATTTTTAGGGTATTTACAAATCCCAATAAATCCCCAAGACCAAGAGAAAACTACTTTTACATGCCCTTATGGAACTTTCGCTTACCGTCGCATGCCATTTGGCTTGTGTAATGCTCCTGGTACTTTCAAAAGGTCTATGATGGCCATATTCCATGATATGATCGAAAAGACTATGGAAGTGTTTATGGATGATTTCTCTGTTTTTGGGGATAGTTTTGCTACTTGCCTCTCCAATTTAGACAATATGCTAAAAAGGTGTGAAGACACGAATTTAGTTCTAAATTAGGAGAAGTGCCATTTTATGTGTAGAGAAGGAATTGTGTTAGGGCATAAAATTTATAAGTCCGGGATTAAGTTCGATCGTGCTAAAGTCGATGTTATCGCTAAGCTCCCTCACCCGACTATCGTAAAAGGTGTTAGGAGTTTCCTAGGTCATGCCGTTTTTACGATGATTTATCCAGACTTTTTAAAAAATTGCTAGGACCTATGACTAACTTCTTGAGATGAAACAACGTTTGTGTTTCTAAGATTGTATTGATGCTTATGAGATTCTTAAAAGAAGCTTACCGAGCTCGTTCTTATTATCCCGATTTGAACCTTCCTTTCGAACTTATGTGTGATGCAAGCGATTTTGCGATTGGTGCGGTTTTGGGACAACGAAAGACGAAGCATTTTCAGCCTATACATTATGCTAGTAAGACAATGACCGAAGCTCAAATTCATTACACTACGACGGAAAAAGAAATGCTTGCCGTAGTTTATGCTTTTGAAAAGTTTCGGCCATATCTTGTCTTATCTAAAAGCATAGTGTATACGGATCACTCGGCTCTTAAATACCTTCTTAGTAAACAAGATGCCAAGCCGAGATTGCTCCGGTGGGTTCTCCTCCTACAAGAGTTTGATATCATTATCCGTGATAAGAAAGGGAGTGAGAACCTCGCGGCCGATCATTTATCTAGACTTGAGAATCCTCATAAGGATGTATTAGAAAATAAAGACATAAATGAAAATTTTCCTTTAGAAACTCTTGGAGTTATATCTAGTGGAAGTACCCCATGGTTTGCCGATTTTGCAAATTTCCATGCGGGGAATTTTATCATCAAAGGGATGTCGTCCCAACAAAAGAAGAAATTCTTTAAGGACGTTAAACATTACTTTTGGGACGATCCCTATCTTTTTCGAATTTGTGCGGATCAAATCATTCGACGGTGTGTGCATGGCCAAGAAGCTTTTGATATCCTCAAAGCTTGTCATGAAGGACCCACCGGGGGCCATCATGGTGCCAATCTCACCGCTAAGAAAGTATTTGATGCCGGTTTCTTTTGGCCAACCATATATCGAGATGCCCATGCTATGATCAAATCTTGTGATACGTGTCAACATCAAGGCAAAATTTCACAAAGAGATGAAATGCCTCAAAACGCTATTCAAGTTTGTGAAATCTTTGATGTATGGGGTATCGATTTTATGGGTCCATTCCCGTCTTCACGAGGGAATAAATACATTCTCGTAGCCGTTGACTACTTATCAAAGTGGGTAGAAGCGAAGGCGCTCCCCACTAATGATGCTCGAGTTGTAGTAAAAATTTTGAAATCTCTTTTCGCCCGATTTGGAACTCCTAGAGCTATTATAAGCGATCGTGGGACCCATTTTTGTAATGATAAATTTGCTAAAGTAATGTCTAAGTATGGGGTCACTCATCGTCTTGCTACCGCTTATCATCCACAAACGAGTGGACAAGTGGAGGTTTCAAATCGTGGCTTGAAACGTATTCTAGAGAGGACGGTTGGTGAAAACCGTGCCTCATGGTCCGATAAGTTAGATGACGCTTTATGGGCATTCCGTACCGCTTTTAAGACACCGAATAGTTGTACTCCTTATAAGCTCGTGTACGAAAAGTCTTGTCATCTACCTATCGAGTTAGAGCATAAGGCATATTAGGCCTTGAAACATGCTAATTTTGATCTTAAACCCGTGGGTGATCACCGGAAGCTTCAACTTAATGAACTTAATGAGCTTCGTGATCAAGCATACAAGAATTCTTCGATATATAAAGAGAGGACGAAGAAGCTTCACGACTCTAAGATCAAAGACCGCATTTTCAATGTTGGTGATCAAGTTTTACTCTTCAATTCTCGTCTAAAGATATTCTCAGGAAAGCTTAAAACCCGTTGGTTAGGACCTTTTACCATCACCCAAGTTTTTCCATATGGAACTGTCAATTTATCTCAACCCGATGGTCTAAACTTTAAGGTGAATGGTCATCGTGTAAAGCATTACTTTGGAGGCGACATACCATCGAAGGTTGTCCCAGATCTCCAAACCATCCCCATGGACAACTAAATGCGGGGATCGAGTCAAGCTATGTGACTCGGTTACCAAAAATAAAGCGCTTCGTGGGAGGCACCCCATGCTTATCCTTTTTCTTTCTTATTTCTAATGTGATGTGAGGAGGCTTGTACTCTTCCAATTCTTGTTGTTTGTGCTTGTGATTGTTTGTAGGATTGACCTAAAATTTTTGAAGACTCTCGTGTTCGGTGTTTTGTCCTGGTCCACTCGAGCTTCCTAGCCTTTGCTTGCCATTAGTTTGGGGAAATCCGATATCCTAGATTATTATCGACTAACATCTATCTTTTAGCATACTTAATAAACAGCTTAAGATTTTTGTGATACTTTCTCCATGCTCGGATTATGCATTTGACTCTTTGAATTCTAGTTTGGGTTTTGAGCCTTAGACTAGAAAACATTGAGGACAATGTTTAGTTTTAGTATGGGGTGGTATACTTCGATATGATCTTACCTACTTTTGCTCGTTGTTCTCACGTACCCTGTTTTCCCGTGAAAATTTTAAAATTTTATATATGTAAAAATTTAAAAGTTCAGTTTAAAAAAATAATAATAATAACTTTCCTACTGGGTATATAAGAATTTAAATTTTGACCGATCGAGTGTGTTGAGTTAGCTTGTTCCTTAACTTTTAGGATAGCGTTCGCGAATTTTCGCGGAAGAAACAAAAAAATGTTAAAGTAAGTATGAGTGAGATGCTAAACAAAGGATTTTTGGAAATTTAAGAGCTCATGTATGTAATTTGTGGCTCATTTCTCCCTAAGCTCCTAACCGAGATTAATAATACGTGCATGTTTGTGGAGATAAACCTTAAATCAACAAATTTTTATGTAAGTTATAGCAAAAAATGTTTAGTATTAGTTTCAAACTTTATTGAATTTTTCAAAAAGAAGTCTTCTCTTAAAAAAATGAATGAAATGATGAAAAAATATATATAATAATAATAATAATAACTGTGGGCTGATAAAAGTTTACTGCCTGTTGCCGGCTCACAACCGATGTGGTAGTATTCTAAAGAAAGCCCATAGTAAGAATAAAAATCCGAGACTGATAAAAGTTTGTTGCATCTTGCCGGCTCACAACCGATGTTGCAGCCTTCTAAAAGGTCGAGGGTTACAATTGCATTATTGTTATGTTTAATATTAAGTGTAAATTAATAAATAGAATCTCATTCTTGTACAATTTAAATATGCTTTTGAACTTTGACTATTTCATTTTAAGTTTTTTACAAATAAGATTGTTTATAACGGGGAAACCTGAGAGTTTTTTAAACCTAAGGTCCGTAAGTCCCGATACTAGTCTCTGTGGGGTGTTAAAAGCCTGGTCACTTAGCTGCAAGGTTGGGATGTGTCAAGACGAAAGTCACTACATGGGATGATCTCCCCTTCAAACTCATTATTTCTGGGTTAGAACGTGAAGCATAGAAATTTTGCAAAACGTTGATCCATGGTTGAAATTCGAAATAGCACATTCACCTAAGATATAATAATTGTCGGGAGTGAAAAGTTCAATGTTATAAATATGAGTAGTGTTAGCATCTTAGCCGATATTTTAGGTGATTTAGTTTATGCTTGGTTTGGAGCAAGTGAAAAGTCAGGGTGATGAATTCTATACTTTTTGGGGATTCTCGGATCGAAATGATCTTGTTCTATGATCCCTATCGTCTTGGGTGAAATAACATAAGTCGGAATATTTCTAGTTTAGTTTTTAATTATATTTTATCATATATATATATATATATATATAAATCATAAAAATGGAAAAAGTTTTGAAAAATAGGAAAATAGGATGTTTTAAACTTGTGATTTCTTAACTCTCCCCTCAAAGTCTTATGCTATTTTTCAAGTTTTTGTTTGGGGAGGTTTGAGGTATTTTGGTTTTAGGGCATATAATTATTGGTGAGGACTCATAACAATTATTAGTTTGGAGAATTTTGATATGTGAGAAATCACATATCCTTTTCAAGTCAAAAGTAACCTTTAAATGATCAAAATGTGCAAAAATATTCTTGTATTTGTGTATTTTGTTGTTTGTGAATGTGTAGGTACGGATATTGCAAATAACACAAGAAAACGGTCAAAACCGGACAAACACGAACACGGGAACGGATAGAGTGTACAAGAGCCGGGAGTTTCTAGCAAAGGTCAACAAAGTCAACCCTTGGTCAACCCACAAAAAGACAAAATCCTCAAAATACCTAAATGAGCCTTAATGTTAAAACCAATTTCACCATAAGTCCCTAAACTCATAACACCGTTAGTCCCTAAAAGCCTTAGGACTAACGGTCGTTAATTATTTAAAATGAATTAATATCTGCAACCACCTTGCCCAAGCCCAAACCAATCACACCGGCCCAATTCTTTTTTTTTTATAAATCACGAGCCCAGGTCATTCTTCCCTTTTTACCACCAAGGCAAATAACAAAAAAACGTTTATAAGTACAAGAGAGAAGAAAAGGCGCCAAAAACCCATTTTTACTGTATCACCGTCTTCCCCCAATTTACCATCTTCAAAATTACTCAATAAAATACAATTTACTTGGCCAAAAGATTGCACTTAGTGCCAAGCAATGACTCGCAAAGGCAAAACGTAACCAAGTGCTATGATTGGACACAAGAATGACTCGTGGGATTCAAAACAAACACACCTCTTGATGGAATTTACACTGAAATCAATGCAAAAGAAGCACACCACTCCAAAGAAGTGGGATTGCCAGCTTGGCAATCCGTGTGCTTACATTCTAATCCAACAGTCACAATTGAGGATCCAATCATTAGAAGGAATCAAAGGCCAAGATCAAAAGCTAAGAGGAGCGTGTAACAGACCGAGAAGCTTTTATACCTGCTATAAATAGGAGGCCACTCTCACTCACATGGAGAATATCTAGTCTAGCTTAGTGTAAAATTTAATCTAGTTTTTTAAAATGTAATTTCCTTATTGAAGTCATTTAGCGTATTGTTTTTAGATCAATGTAATTTCTGTTTTATCAACTTGTAATCAGTTACTTTTATATGAATAAAAGTTTGTTTTCATTTAAGTTCATTGTGCAATTCATGTTTTTCCTTATAAACAATCTAGTTTAATCATGCTCTTTTAAGCTCAATAAGCTATCATTTTAACTAATAAGCTAGTATTCACTTAGTTAAGCTTTCAAAAGCTTAACTAAGCTTAATAAGACTCTAAATCCTCCAATTAAATTACCATAGCTTCTTAAATGGAAGGGAAGCCAATAATGGAAGGGCTTCCAAGACCACACCAGCTTATCCTAGGATAAGCTGGAGCTTGTTGATCAGCTCTTGGAGCAATTTGTAGCCTTGTTTGTGCATTTAGGCTATGTATGTTCTTTAAAATTTCTTTTATAGCTTTAAATTTTGATCTATTAGCTTGTTACTACTTTTGGATTGCTTTTTATCAGATTAGAATTTGATTTATTTTTGCTTAGTGTACTTATCTGTTGCTTATTTAGTATACTTCTTAAAAAAATTAGTTTACATGTAGTTTTTATGAAAAAACAGTTTGAAAAACCAAAAATATTAGTTTAGCTTTTAGCTTATTGTTCTGGCTTATTAGTTTGCTTAAATATACTTATTAGGATTATCATTAGCTCATTACTATCTGGTATTACTAGTTTGTGCATTGAATCTCAAAGATATAAGCTGAAAAATGAACTGTAGTTATTTAAAGGGGTGTTTGGGTCAAGGCAGTACTAACTTGAGTTAGTATTGCCAAGACTCCTTTGGTCTTTTATTTTGACTCAAATAATCATTTTAAGGTTTATATTGAAAGGATTTAAGGTCACTATTAGGTGTTATTAGTTTTAAGCAAACTCATTTAGTAGTAACTAGAATCTGTTAGGTTTAGTTCAGTTTCATAAGCAATTTAAGCTTAAGTTGGTTCTACCTGAAGTTATCACTCATTGTGCATTTAGTTTATTGTTTTAAAGTTGTGGAAACTACATCTTAAGCCTGCATCAAGTTGTTTAGAGTTTTGACTAAAACTGTATGTATGATCAGATAGGGAATGTAGATAGTTGCACCTTTTCTTACCTTAATTTTCAGAGGGTAATTTGTAGGGATTAAGTGTTTTGATTTTTAGACACAAGTAGTTTTAAGGCAGGTTTCAATTTTTTTCTAGCTTATTTTTTCATTAAAAGTTAATTTAAGTATATGTTTCTAGCCATAAAATTCTGCATTTTTCCATTTTCAAAAACTAAAGTAAAACTCAAGCTTCCTATTGAGTGTTTAAGCCTTTTTCAGCTAGCTTTTTCTTTAAGCAATTAGTTTACAAAATAATTTTCAAAAATAGTTTTATGTAGCTTATAGGTCATACTTTAAGTAGATATAAGTTAGATTGCCATAAGGATATGTTTGCTTATTGCAAAATAAGCTCAAAGTTAGCCATTTGGCCTGTTTGGCATGTAGTTTTCTTATAAGTGCTTATTTGAAATCCTTAGCTTATGGCTTGCTTATTTCTAGTTAAATTTAGCTTATTAGGTCAGTTTTAGTCTAATAATAGCTTATTCAGTCCTTGTTTTAGCTTATTTTAGTTTTTAGCTTATTAAGTTTTGAAAAAAGTAAAAAAAATAGTTAAGTACTTTCTGTCTGATTTAAGCTCATTTAATGGCTTATTGATTAGCTTTTATAAAAGTTGTTTTCACAAAAATAGCTTATTATAAGCTGTTTTACAACTTTGCTTTTTTAGATTTTTGCAAAAAAATAAAAAAGGGGAAACTAAAGGAAGTCGGGGGTGAGCAAGACTCGAACCCCCGACCCTCACTTAGCCTCTACCCTTTTTATAACACTCCACACACAAACACACTAACCACTGCGCCCTTGGGACTTTTACGTCCTAAGGTGCGTAGTTTATTCTTTTACCACCTTTTTAAGTTTTGTTATAGAAAAGCACTTCGAGTGCTTAAAAGCTTTTTCTCGCACGCTTTATTTTGTTTTAGCGTTTTATGTTTTTACATTTTCTGCATTATGCTTATCTTAAGCTATTTTTAGGAATTTTACTTAGATTTTTACTCAAAGTTTAGTAATTTTTAATCATTTATTTTTGTTAAAAACTTTTAAAAATCATAAAAAATAGAAAAATAATCAAAAAAATAATTTTATTTTTATAAAATTTTCTTTTATCATATTCTAGGCTTAGGTTGAAATTTACTTCCTTAGGGTCAATATTTTAAAAGTTTAATTTTTAAAGAACGGGATTCGATCCCCGTTCTCGTTTTCTTCGTTTTTTGCTCAAATTACCTTCGGTTTAGAATTTTCTTAGCTTTTTACTTTTAAATAGTCATTTAGGATTAGAAAAAGTTTAGAAAAGTATTTAGGGTTTAATTTTAGTATTCTAGCTTATTTGTCGTGTTTACTTATTTCCCGTTATCATTTTTTTCGTATTTAGGTTTAATTGTCCCTTTATTTGCTCACTACTAGGATTTTAGAAAACAAATCATCTTCGAACCAATTCAAGTCATTGTCCAAATAACAAACGAGGTCTTAGTTTCATAAGTCTTTGGGAAAACGACCCGGTAATCACTTACCGGTTAAACGTGTAGTATTTTTGTAAGATTTTTCTTACTACCTTTGTCCTCAAGGGTAGTTTTGGAAGTTTCTTTACTTTATATTGTTATACGTATTAAAACTAAACACCAGTGTCCAAGACGACAGTGCCACAAGAGAGAAGAGTCTAAGTTTAGCTTAGCTCTTTTATTGCTAACAGCATACATAGAACTATCATTTGTATTTGAAAAAGATATTTCAATTTCATAAACACCATCCCTTGGGATAGCACTAAAATAACAATATTATTCTTAAAAACAGAAATTGCATTATTCAATTCAAAACGGTTGATAAAACCATCGTCATACAAACGCAAAACTGAAATAATCCCTCTAGTAATAGAAGGTGCATAATGATAATTGTTCAAAACAATAACAAGTCCACTAGGGATACATAAATGATAATTTCCAATAGCTTCAACTGCTGCACGTTGAGCATTGCCCATGTACAGACTTAAAGCTCCTGGATTCAGTTTCTTACTTCCCCGCAGGCCCTGAGTAATATTACAGATGTAAGTACCACAACATGTATCATAAACCCAAGATTTACTAGGAAAGGAATAGAGTCTATAGTGAAGTTACCTGAAGTGCTAGCTCCTTGAGATATTTGCTTCTTTTTTAGCAACTCGGTGAGATATGTGGGACAGTTCCTTCTCTAGTGACCTACTTAACCGCAGTGATGGCAGATCGTGTCCTTTGCAGGATTGTCCATTTTAGGTGGTGGAGGAATCTTAGGTTTGGGGGCATAAGATGGCTCAGCGTTAGCATATGCCTTCTTACCCTTGCCTTTCCCTTGAATTCCTTTTGCAGCCTTAGACGGTTTCCTGTTTTTGTTTTTCTGTACCTTTCCTGCTCTTATAGCATGAAGCGCAGGTGCAACAACTTTCTTTGGTAACGTCTCTTCATGTAGCTTAAGCATTGCATGTAATTTATTAACGGTCTTCCCCATGCTGTGCATATTGTAGTTCTACACAAAGCTATCATATTCCTTAGAGAGTCCAACCAAGATTATGCTTACTCTAAGGTTCAAAGTGACGGGGTGACCAAGACGTTCCAATTGGTTAATGTAGCTCTTCATCTTGAGGACATAAGATCTTACTGATTAACCTTCCTCCTGCCTGCACATGTGAAATTCTCTCACAGTCTGTAGGAGTTCCTGTTTTGCTTGCTTAGAATACAAAGCTTTAAGCTCTGTAAGCATGCCATTGGCGCCAAGATGGGATAGATTATGTTGGATTTCTAGGTCCATAGTCAATAACATCATCACAGCAATTTCATTTTGGTTCTTGACCCACTCATTATAAGTGGCCCAGGGCCTGAGAGGGATTGACTACCAGTGCAACAGCAACCAGGAGCAGCAGGAATTGATGCTCAGTATTTTTCTTATCTTCTAATGATAAGACACCCGAAGTTTTCTGTACCAATCAATGAAGTTAGGTCCAGTAAGTTTTTGTTTCTCAAAGAAACTCCTGAATACCGAATTGTTTTCGACTGAGGTAGTCATCTACAATTAACAAAAAAGTTCAATTAATTAGTATTTTTGATAATTAAATTCTTAATAGAATTAACTACCCAATTAATTACTAATTAAGACTAAGATCCAACTTGACTTCCCACTTATTACCAGAGGTCTGACCAGTGTGTAAACAAGTAGGGCAAATGGTAAGCAATGATTGCTAATTGCATTAAAATGCAATTCTTAGACTTATGAGACCGGTCAAGACATTAATCGACAAGTAATAATGTCAAGAGCATGTTTAGTTCTCATCTTATGCCTCAAGTCCAAGGTCTGACCAAGCATACTCGAATTAAGTCGACCAAGCAAGAACGTGCAAAAATTGCAAGAGGTCTGACGAGTGAACCAAATTCGCCATGGGTTGGAATGACCCTAAGGTCTGACCAAAGAGGCCAAGCCAAATACACGTGCTCCTGGTTAGCTGGTTAGCTGGCATAGACTTAAAATTTAACAAATTGGGGTATACACATAAAGTGATAAAATGACGTGTACAAAGAAGCATGCAAACAACTTTGTAGCACTAATTTAAAAAACCTTTGATAATGACACTGTAGTGACATGCCATAGTTCATGGTAACTCTAATCGAACGCGCAAAGAAGCGGAGAATCATGTCAGCGGGAAGCGTATTAAAAACCTGAGTTCTTTAGGAATGTTGACCACTCCGCCTTAAACTTATTTTATAGTTTGTTCTAGTGGATGAGCCGTACTTCTCATGAGTCCATATCGTCTAGTTTTTAAATTCATGAAAAACATGTTTCATATTTTGGTTCCTATTAATGTTTAAAAACAATATTTATCCAACAAAACACAAATAATAGGAGGTCAAAATGAATATGATTTAGGCGTAGTAGAATTGAAGACCGGTTTAAAATGTATCTTGCATTATTTTATTAAAGTCAGTATCCATTTGTTTAGAGGCCATGTTAAACTTGTAAACTAGTAAACAAATAAGCATGTAGGAACATAATAAATAAGATAACATTAAATTAAAACGAGTAACAGGTAATTATCCGAGTTCTCTACGAGTCTTCCCCAATTGGAGGACCATAAAACCCTCACTAGGTTTTCATCAAGGGCCTAGATCGCCCCATTCATCACAAATTAATGTGATTGAGTAGGTCTTATAGCCGGAATTTAGGAAACAAATCAAACTAATAATTTAGAAAGATCTAGTTTTCATAAAAATTAAAAATATTTAGTTTCTAAAAATAAAATATTTACAAGATCTTTTAAATAATTAGGAAGATTTTAAGATCCTAAATAAAACAAATTAAAAGAAAAAACAAATATAGCTAAATTAACAATTAATTTATATTCCTCTTTTAATTCTCTATTAACTTTTAATAATTATCTTGCAAGATCTAGCAATTTTCTTTATTAATTTATGATAAAGATTTGCATATCGTTACCATATTTACAATAAGACAATAATAAAGAAAAATAATCGCAGCTTAATAATAAAAATCAAATCTAGGCGTGTAACTAGGCGTAAAATTTGATTTTTAACCGTGTAACCCTAGATGCTAAAACGAGTTGACTCGTGATGCCACTGTTGGGATTTATCAAATAGTGGGGGTTTTGTGAGAGGAGAGTGGCTAGCTAACCAATTTAGTCTACGAGTGATCCAACGGATGGATCTAGTTATGGCAAGTAGGTTAACACATATTAAATAAGGAAAGCGTACCTTTTGCGATTATTCTTGAATACAATAAGCGTCTAAAACAAACACCTCAACGGTTGCTCACACAAACACGTCAAGCAAATATGTAAGAATTTGCTAGTCTTCTCTTCACGATCAAGCACCAAGTGTAATATCAAAACCAAACGCACGACTTGCGTTCCCTTTTGAAGTCGAACTAATTAACAAACCCTAACTAGGGTTTATATGAATAAAACCCTAATTCGTCACCTTTGAGAAATCACCAATTAACCACCACATGTACCTTGAATTAGTCAAGCAGGATAATCAAGTAAAAGTGTGAAAACACAAACCTAAAAGGTTTGTTTGGTTAATTCGGTTTGTATGAAGAAAAAACCGAAATTCCTATAGGGAATTCGGTTAGGGTTTTAGGAGAGGGAGAGAGCACCAAAACTTTAGGTGTTTAGAGAATGGATGAACTGAAGAATGAGGGATATGGGGTGTGTTTATATAGGCACCCAAATATCCTAAAACTTGTAGAAAAAAATTAGTATAATTCCCATAATTAAAACTAAATCTTTTTCCTTCCTTTTTCTTTTCTCCCAACCGGCCACAAACACCCCCTCTATACCCTTGATGATTTTCGGCCAAAAAAGGGAATCCACAAGGTTCGAGTTTTGTCTAGTTTAGTCCCTTGGTTCTATATTTAGAATATATTACATAATTAATTAAACAAGTAATTAATTAAATAACTATTTAAATATAAATCGTGAAGTAAACCATACCCTTCGTATTTAACGTGTGTGCCCCCAATAGGCTCATGTATTTCTAACGTATAACTTGCGGAACCGACTACCATATTCCTACATTACATAAGTAAATTGTGTTAAGAAACTGATCAGCAAAGTACGGCCAGCACAAGAAAGGAACGCCGTTGCTGACACCTTCCATTGTAGAGTTCCAGCCACAATGACTCATGAAGCAAGCGACTGAGGGATGATTTAGGACTTCCTGTTGCGGTGCCCAGCTGACTATTTTCCCACGAGGCCTACTCTTTTCCATTTACCACTTGGGTAGACATGGTTCTTTACTGCCACTTTTCCACCGGGTCGTGTAACCATAAAGAATGATCGATTGGAGACTTTCAAGTCCTAGCGCCAACTCTTCAAACTGTGTCTGGTTAAAAATAGTGAAGCTCCCAAATGCAACATAGATGACTGAGCTGACTGGTTGTTGATCAAGCCATGTTAGGCAAGTGGAGTCCTCGTTCCAGAAGTGGCCTACTTGCTTTTTGTGATTATTAGTTGCCAAAAGGGGACCTATTGGCAATATGTTTGGAAATAGGGCGAACGCCCCATGTTCCAGCTCCATCGTTGAGTTGCAAATAATGCGGCCTGCCACTTCTGCGGCTTCTTTACCTTCACGAACTACGATATTAAAGATAATTTTGTTTGTGGCTGAGTCGCCTACACATGCCCACACAAAGTGTGCAGGGTTCATGGATGGCATGGTTGTTGACAACTGTGTCATTTGATCCTTTAAAGGTACTCCTGAAAGATATAATTTTATTCTCGTAAGGTTAAAGCTGTATATTTTATAATGTTATTAAAATTCTTATATTACCATTGTTATCTATAACTTGATCGTCCAATAGCTTCTGAACGCTCATGATCAAGGACATAAGTGCAGCTGACCCGGAACAAAAGGTTGCTAGTCGAATACACATCTTCTGTGTAACTTTTGAGACCCATCCCATGCAATAATCAGCAATAATGCAGGTGATTTTCGCACCCTCGCTTCTGTTTATACCATCTATTAGTGCTTCTAGTTTGCCAGGCATAACTCGGGACATTGTTTCATTCAACTTTCCGATATCATTCCTGTCATCTAATGGTCCCATCTCATCTGGAATTGAGACCATTTGCATTAAATTGTTTGGATCATCTTTCTCAGACCAAGTACTCATAATCAGTTTGTGAACGGCTTCTGTGTTCACAAACGTGACCCTGAGACCGTTGATGGTCAAACACCGTGCTACCTCCAAAAGAGGGATCACATGGCCTTGTGCTGGATAAGGAATTACCAGAACATGTACATTTTTCATTTTTCGTTTCTCTTGGAACTTTTAGAAAGACTATAATGTTTTGCACTTAAAACAACTAACTCATTTTCTGTTTATATAGACAATATGATTAAGGTTACAACTAAAACAAAAAATGGTCCCACATTTACTATATTATGGAACTGATTATGACTTATGAAGCTAGGTATTTGGGATTGCTTATTTATCTCTGCTTATAAGCAGAAGCAGATAAGCAACTTTGAAATATACAAAATTTGGGAAATATTAAGTGGCAAAAGGTTAATAACCGGTAGCCCGAACTAGCCCAAAAAGATGCGTGCAGGTGATTGATGTATTTATAAGAAAATTTTCATATGTTTGAACATTTTAGGTTACGTCTTGCCAGAGTGTCTTTAATGGAATCTTTGCCCTAGGTAAACGGACTAGTTCTAAAATATACACCAACCGGGAGAAAATTAATCCTCTTGTGTGTTGGTATTTCGGGTTTGATAATCATATATTGCCGGATAAATTCTTGAATCGTGTATAGTTCACTTTCCTGATACAATATTTCGACCCTATTTGGTGCCTTGGGTTATACGAAATTCGTATAGGGATAAGACAAGAACACACTCTAATTCTAGGCACAAGAAAGAGAGCAAAACATAAAAAATTTGTTGTATTTGGAAAGAGCAAGTCAACAACATAAAAAATTTGTTTGAATATGTTCAAATCTAAGGAAAGACACCAACAAACTGAGATGTCTATATATAATAATAACTTAGACAAAATGGACTTTTCATAAAATGTCACATACCACATTCATGAATGGTCATAACACCCTAATGTGGACATGAGTCACACCTTATCGTAATAACATACATAATAAACCACCATTTGTTGAGTTCGAACACCAAATCATTAATTAACGCGTGGCACACAGCAAATCCACGCACCGCCTGAACCCGTATCTATAGTTTAACTTGAAATCCCATTAGGTCTTCGACAGTATAACACAACATTCACATAAAATGACCGAATTGACACTAAAATCACCAACAACAATCTTCCCCATTATAGTGACACAATCCTTGATTTCCCAATTAATCAAAACAAATCAATACATCATGACATAGATGAAAAATGTCCTAAAGATTGAATTTCACTTAGTATAGGTTACGCATTCCAAATAAATCGAGAATCAGACGGTGTACCCATGTGATTGAACCCAGACAACCGTTTATGAATACACGTACAAAATATAAAAAAAATTTTAAACAAAAACAACTAAAACGGAGATTCTTCTACATTTCTCAAATTACATGCGTAAATTGAAACGCTTCTACAAGCCATTGCGTTCCTTATCCATTCAATCGAGCATAAAACAGAGAAGCCCAAAGTCCAAGCCTCTTGACTGCGGCAAAACTTCACACACTCATATAGGTAATTTCTTTTAATCATTGCCATGGCGACTGCAAATCTTTTTCTCAAAAGAACTACATTAAAAGATAAACTTCAACCTCTTTCAACACTCTTGCAAGCGGCACCGGACACCATACCCTATAAAAACTATAACATGTCACATTTTCCGATCTCTAAGACATAGAGCTACTTCCGTATAGAATCAGCTATCTAACGTTCACTAGTCTAATGAGATTAATAGAAGGTAACTTGGGTGTCTCACCAATAAAGACAATTAAAAGTGACTTTTATACACCCTAATTACCTCCGACTTCTTGTCACGAGAAAGTACTGCTAGCGAACCTCTTCATCAAGTGGTAAGCTATCTTAATAATTTATTCTCATACATAAATGTAATGAACATAGTAACATGACTTTAAAACATAATACACGAAAAGTATGTTTAGAATGACCACAAAATCACAATTAATCATTATAAAAATCTTACAAGAGTAACAACGGCAAACCGAATTAGAATCCATAGGTTGAATATAGAGTTAGTGAACCAACTTACTATCTATTGATCCCACATAAGACACACACACAAAATGTGAGAAAATACCTTTCACCATCATCATCTCAATCAATGTTGTTCACACATTAATTTATTCAACTTGTATCAAACGCACGTCAGTTCTTGTTCTTTAGAGTAACAATGCAACGATTTATAATGCCATAGTTGAATATATGTTGGCCAACTTTTTCCTTTGATCCCAAGATAGACGCCACATAAAATGTGAAAATCCTTTCACCAGCATCATCTTAATCATGTTGTTCAATTATTTATTCAACTTGCATAAAAACGCACGTCAGTTTGACATTCAAAAATGTCCATTTTATTTTAAACCATACTCCATGATTTTTTAACAAGTAATTCAATACTTGGTTTACAACACTCGAAAGAAACATCCACTGTTGTATTTAAATTAATAAACTGTGATTCACAAAATTAAATGCAATCCTTATCGTGTTTTATTTCTAAAACCAAAGGAATCATTCATTTTCTCACGATATATCATATAGACACATTGTTCCAATATAATCAAACATGTACGTGTGATTGAAGCGGGTGTTTTCACAGGATTTAGGATTGACTCTTCTCTCATGATCTCTCATTTATTCTATGCGGATGATGCGGTATTTATTGGTGAGTGGTCTCAAGACAATTTAAAAGGTATCATGAACATGCTTCGATGTTTCTCTTTGTTGTCGGGGTTGTCGATTAATATCAAAAAAAGTCACCTCCTTAAAGTTGGAATCCCTGATTCTATTGTGAATGCTGCTGCCGAATCTCTTGGCTGTTCAGTCATGAAGACTCCGTTCAAGTATTTGGGTGTTATGGTCGGTGGCAATATGTTGTTGGTTAAGTCTTGGGATAATACGGTTGACAAATTTAAGCAGAGATTATCTAAGTGGAAACTTAAAACCCTCTCCATCGGGGTCGACTTACATTGTGGCCACGGACCTGCGCCAACTCCGGGCTATTAAAAAAGATAGTCGTCTCGCAATGTCGAGTCGAAAACACATGTTAATAAAAAATATATAATAAAAAAATATTCACCGTCGGTCACGGGATTAATTTATATATTTTGTTGTGTGCATTTAAAATTACCCTAAAGTTTTTATGATTATTTTATCTATTTTAACAAATAATTTAGATGTTATTGGTAGAATGAAGTAGACATGAACAATTATTAAAGGATTAGGTGAGCATATTAGATAAGTACTGGATTTGTATCGTCATAATTTGATATGAATTTCATATTATATTCATACGTGATTTGATATGTTTTCATGCACAGTAATTTTATCAAATGTTAAAAGTTAATTTGATGTTTACCATTTACAAAAATCACATGTCCCTGGCTGTAATTAATTATGTCCAAGAAGCATTATAAGATTTACACAAATCATTTCCTTTTGGGTATAATATAATCAGTTTGTAAACGAGCAGACTTTCTCGTGAGCTAATAGAGCCGGACTGCTAAAAGCTTGACTCGAGCTTGAGCTTAACGAGCTCAAGCTTAACACTATGTATAAATATTTAAACAATCCCATTACTTTTGAAAATGAAAATGTTATGATCAAATCCAGACTCCAATAAGTGGAATGAAGAAATGATAACAAAATACCCAAAAAACAAGAAACACACAGGGATGAGCATGGGTCTGGAACTGGTGAAACTGGAACCGGAACTGATCGATCCGAGAAATGAATTTTTCAGAAAAGTAAGAACCGAGAACTAACCCAAGAACCGAAAAATCTTAAACTCAAGAACCGGAACCGGCGGTTCTGGTTCCGGTTCGGTTCTTCTTGGTTCAAGTCCGGTTCTTGGTTCCGATCCGGTTCTTTGGTTCATTTCCTCATCCCTACTCTATTGTTTTGATAATGATTTTTATTGATTAAAGCTTAGGGGTTAAGGTGTTTGTCTGTGTTTTTAAAGCAGGCTACTAGGATTTTTTATGATAAGTATAATTTAGGATTAATTGCCCCTAATTTAAGTTATGCAGCATGCGACCCTTTCCTAGTTCTCTTACTCAGTCCTCATAGTGTGAAACACAGATTGACTAGCATGAACATCTCTTCTTTGAGTGCTCATTTTCTACGCAAATTTGGAATCACATGAAAGGATTTGCCGGAATGAATTCTTTGCCCCCGGTTTTTAGTGACATTATCTCTTTTATCATGTCGATTGCAAAGAGAAGATCTTCTCGAAGTGTCATTGCCAACATAGTTTTGGCGGCGTGTGCTTATTTTATTTGGCAAGAGCGAAATGAGCGGTTGTTTAAGAATATTAAGAGGTCGGTGAAGCAAGTTGTTGATTGCATTATGAGCTCGGTTCGTCTCAAGCTTCTTTCTTGCCGTTTTAGAAAATCCAAGGATGGTGAATTCTTTGCGACACTTTGGAGTTTGCCGGATGTGATATTTATTTAATGGTGTATGGTTTTGTTCTTGTTTCGCTAGTTTTCATATGGCTTGTCATATGATTTAGTAGTTGTTCAAGCTTTGCTTGAGGTTAATGGGGCGTTGTTCAGCCTCATTTGTACTTATCGGTTTTTGGGTTATTAATACTCCCTCCGTCCCATATTAAGTGTCCAGGTTGACTTTTTTGAGTTATTGTTCTTCAACTTTGACCTTAACTATTTTTTTGTGTGTTATATAATACTTGATGCAAAATATATGAATGAATTGAGTTTTAATTGTATTTTCATTGGTATAATTTTCATCAAGTATTATATAACACAAACATGTGTTTTTAAAGCAGGCTACTAGGATTTTTTATGATAAGTATAATTTAGGATTAATTGCCCCTAATTTAAGTATGGAAAAAATTACATAATTTTAGAATATATCACCCTAAAAGGAGGAGGGATATGAATTGCCCCTAATTTAGGATTAATTTTCCCCAATTTAAGTATGAGAAAAATTACATAATTTAAAATAATAGGGTATTCGATTCTGGAACCGAACCGACCCAAGAACCGAAAAATCTCAAACTCAAGAACCGGAACCAGAACCGGCGGTTCTGGTTCCGGACGGGTTCTTGGTTCTGATCCGGTTCTTTGGTTCTTTTGCTCATCCCTAGAAACATAGATTTAAAGATAAATTATGAATATTGTGATTTGTTATTGATAGATGAATTAAGAGATTTTTTTTACAAGAAATGTTGTAAATGAAAATGATACAATGGAATGATATTTATACTACTAGAATGAAGGAAATGAAATGAAACAATTCCTGCCAAAATGCCATGTAACTGCTATTTGACTTTTTCATTGACTTTGACTTTAGCAAATTTGGCTTATATCACTCTACTCCCCCTAAACCATTTTTGTCCTCAAGAATCTGCATTAAACTCAGGATACTTGCTTTGAATCTCCAGTTGAAACTTCCCAAGTGGTATCATTAGCATTCCCATTTGACCATTGAACAAGCCAGTAGGCCACTGCATTTTTGACATTAGCAATTTTCCTAGTCAAAATAGCAAATGGACAGTAATTAGTCCTTCATTAGTGCAATGAGGTAGTAGAATAGGAAGAGTAGGTTGTCCTTTGAAAGGCTTCAATTGAGACACATGGAAAAAAGATAGTAGGAAGTAACAACTTGTAGGCCACTTTTCCACACTTAGCGACCACCTGAAATGGCCCATAAAACTTTGGGGAAAACTTGTGTTGCTTGTACATTATGAGAATAACTTGCTTGTGTAGTTGGAGCTT
>BQNB010045075.1:7812-44502 GCA_026074375.1 Tanacetum coccineum
ATAATAATCATATAACACTTGCTTGATGTAAACATTTAATCGTTTAATGCCCGTTTACATTGAATGATCATTTTTAGTTTACGCGATTTAACTTAACGTTTACGGTTTAAGAGCAAACGCGTAAAACCCTAAAAATAAATTGTGAATTACATAATGTCATACAATGACCTAAAACATGAGGTGTTATAACTATCAATATTTTTCTTTATTTTTCCTTTGTCTTTGCTATATGTTATAAATCGTTGTCTTGTTCTTCTAACTTATTTTTGTTGCAAAGTTACCATAGCTTGATTCCTTGGTGCCTTCGAACAAGGGGGAGTGCACATCAAAGGGGAGCATTTATTACGTCAATCTTACGTGTGTTCATCGACGAAGCCCTTTTGATTTTACAAAAGGTAGAGAAATAGAAATAAACTCACTAAATACCTGTTTAAAAATAATTTTACATTTAATAAGTTTAGATTTTGTAATCATCAAAAAGGGGAAGATTGTTGATAGAAAATAATGCCTAAAAACGTTATTAATATTGTTCGACCCCTCTACGTTTTGATAATTACAAAATGTAAAAACGCTCAATGTAAAATTAAACGTAAACAAGTAAATAGTCATAAATTTTCATTTCGAAAATTTAATCACTTAAAGGTATGAATAAATAAATGCTTAATGCTATTTATGATCAAAAGAACTTTTATTCATCCTCACATTTTTTATAAAATGTTACAAACATTTTTATAACTTATACAAAACATTTCTTTATTTAAAAGAAATGTTTTATGCAAGATAAATGTTTTGAATTCAATTTTTCCACCTAAAATGGATATATTTGATCTAGGAAACACCTTCCCTGGAAAAGATAAAAAATGGTGCGTCTGGATCTAGGCGGCCCTCTTAAATATAAGGGCAGCCCCCTTAGTGATAAGGGGGCCATCATAGGAGCTAAGGGGGCAGGCCAGTCCAAAACTCTCCCAGCTCTACCTATAAATAGCAGACTGTTCCCAACTGATTTTTTATCTTTTGCACACACATTCTTTCTGTTCTAAATTAGTTTACATATTTCTTTCATTCCTTTGATCATTTAATCTAAAGCATTTGTTTCCAAGTGATTCAAGCTTAAATCTCAAGTGCAAGAGAAGAATACTTCCTACCATCAAGTTATAAAGTGTTATAGCTTAGTTCATAAAATTGTTACGATTTTATCATATCTTGTAAATCATTTGTACATCTTGTGTAATTGTATGTAATAGTTAGATCGTGGTGATCACAGAGAGTACAGTTAGATCGTGATGATCATAGAGAGTATAGTTAGATCATGATGATCATAGTGAGTATAGATAGATCGAAGTGATCGTGTTATTGTTTAGGTGAAGTGAAGTGTTGATAGCGCGGTTAGTATTTTAGGCCTCAAAATACAAAGTGCGTGGTAGATTGGTTCTAGCTAATATTAGAACTCAACATTTGATTTTGTGTCGGAAATTGGTGTAAGCTACTTGTGTACGGTTTTCTCCGCCTAAAGGGAGTTTGTTGACATAGTGAAGAGAACTCTCGAGTTGGGTACTCGGGGAGTGAAGTAGGGCGAAGAGGAGCTTCGTTACCGAACCACTATAAATCCTTGTGTTGTGGTTTGATCCTTCTAACTCTTATCTTTTGTCTTGCATATTCATTTTATATCTTGTTATCATTTATTTACTTAATTGCATTGTTCATATTATATACACATTGAGATCACATAAAGTCGAATCTAAGTTTTTATAAATACACGATACATTAAATTAAAAAGCGGCAAACTATTCAACCCCCCTTCTAGTTTTCCACAAGTGGGATTTTAAAGGCGCCGACGGTCAGATACGTCAAATAAGATTTTTAAAATAAATTGTATTTTAAAACTTGAATCGATCTATGGAATCGAAAAAATATTTAGAAGGACAATCTATGCAAAGACCACCACTATTTGAAAGTGATAGATTTATTTATTGGAAAAATAGATTCGAAACTTATGTGAAATCAAAAGATTTAGATCTTTGGCATATTATTACCTATGGTGATTTTTCTCCCATTCAAAATAATCCCGAAACTAAAAATGATGAAATTGTACCATTTGACAAACAAAGCGATGATCTTAAAAAGAAACTTGCTAAAAATAATGAAGCTAAAATGGTAATTTATAACGCTTTGCCACGTAAAGAATACGAAAGAATTTTTATGTGTAAAACCACAAAAGAAATTTGGAATACTTTATTAATCACTCACCAAGGTAATAGTCAAGTCAAAGATAATAAAATATGTTAGGATTTTAATTTATGTGACGACATTTACGGAATTACCATAGTTTATAATGGCACCACACGCAGGGACTAGAATAGACATTTTTGTATACTTAGCATTTGTGTGGGCTATAATTACCCCTCCAAGGCTTCCATGGAGGGGTTGAGACTTTGTATCATTTTACACTTTCATTCTATTTTACACTTATACTTTATCTCTCTACTCTCTTACTAGAATAATGGTTATCTTGGGGTTTGAGTCTCCTAGACCATCGGATCATAGATTCTTTAGTTCTTTCAATTGGTATCAAGAGCCATGGTTACACTCTTGGGTTGGTTTTTATTTTATTTTTGTTCGGTTAGTCTCGTATCTTTCAGATCTGTCATGTTTTTCTGTGTCCTCAAATCTGTCACTGCTATATTGTGTAGTTGTCTGGTATTTCAGCTTATTAAAGCTTATTTTTAAGCTTTATATGTCTTGGTTTATGGTGGGTAAACTGCTTGTGCTTATTTCGTCTTAAGCTTAATGTTCTTGGCTTATTTCGAGCTTATTTGGTCCTTGTTTGTGCTTATCTGTTTGAAGCTTATTTGGTCTTTAAAAGTGCTCATTTTTTAGCGTATTCTGGGTGGTTTATGCTTGTCTACTGGTTTGAACAAGAAGAATAGACACAAATCCAATATTTTTAGCCAAAGGATTTTTTTTCGCAAAAAGACAAAAAATGTAGTACAATGATTTATACCACTCTGATCCGGCGATTTATACATGTTGGGATCCGGCGAGTTATACACATTGTTAAACTGGCGATTTATACGTATTGTAAATCGACGATTTATACACATTGTGAATCCGGTGATTTATACACATGGTGTATCCGAAGATTTATACACATTGTGAATCCGGAGATTTATACACCCACAACCCAAACTGAGTCAACTCGGTATTTACCGAGTTGACCCGAGTCAACTCAACTGAGTCGGTTCTTACTGAGTCAAATCCAAAAGAAGACAAAGAAACATAAAAGAAATGGCACAGTGTCTTGTTTAAACCATAACTAATCAACAACATCTTCACAACCCTTCGTCACATACTCAATTTAACAAATCTTAACCAACAAATCCAACTATATCCTAACCCATCGTCACAATCTCTTCTCCAAACAACAATGATTTGAAACAATTAAATCTCATATTTGTGTTACAGTTTCATAACTAAAATCTTTTCAAAGAGTTAACACGAGTTCATCACTGATCGTTGTAAAGGTTAAACCTTTTTCGTTTAATATTAGAACTTAAAGAAAATCTTATAACAATTGGGTTATAACATTTTTCTTTGATTCGTTTAAAGACTCTCTAACACGTATTCAAAGGAAATACAACCTACCTGAGACCCTTGTTAAAAGATCTTGAAGCCGTTGGTTTTTCTTCTTGTTTTGTGCTCGTCTTTAATGCAGAAAGGATGGAGCTTTACTGCACTTTATTAGTGGTTGCTTTTTTTTCTTGGTCTGGTTGAAAAAGATGATGCGTTTTCTTTTAGATGATTGTGAATATGTTTATGTGATTGGTATAAACACCCTGTGTTTTTAAGTCATTGACGACGTTGATAAATCCGCAATGTACCTTTTGTGTTGTACGCATTTGCTTTAAATCATAAACGTTAAGTCAAATCGCGTACGTCAAAAATTAGCGTTCAATGCAATCGGGCACCAAACAATTAAATATTTACATCAAGCAAGGGTTATATAATTATTTGAGGATAATTATTAACTTTGTTCATTTTATTTTTATCGGATACGTATAGTGTATACGTTTCGCGATAAATTGCGTTTAGGCACTCCCGGAACCACAAAAACTTTTCTACGCTTCAACAAATACCCACTTTTATACCCAATACATAAAAATTACATAAATATATCATGTATACCTTTGTTTTGCCGAAATACTTGCATATTATACAAGTATTATATCAAAACTCTTTATTTTGGTCAAATAAAACACCATACCTCTTTATGGCACACCATACCTCATTATGACAACTCCATACTTCCCATACCTTGACCAAGACCATGCCATGACCATTACTTGAACCATACTTTGACTCCTAGACCATGCTTTGTACCATACTTTCATGTATACATAAAGAGAAGTAAAACATACATTAAACACTTAACTAGAAAATCAAACATCACCTCCCTTTTTCTCTATGCATGTTTCGGCAAGAACCAAGCCACAACACAAATCCATAGCAATTTTTATACAACCCATACACACTTATACACATCCATTATAAGTTATTCTAAGGTGTTTCCAACCATTGAATCACCATTTGCAAGTTATAATCAAGAAAAGCAAGATTAGGGTTTTCTTAAGAAAATAAGGGTTTTCTTAAGTGCAAGCTTTGGTTTTAAGGCTAAACACGGGTTTAGCATTTGTTTCTCATCATCATCATTCATCATAAGGTCTACCTTAAACCTTTATGTTCTTAGTTTATGAGTTTTTATATATATGATATGCTATTTAGTGAAATCACCATTAGGAATACTTTTGAACATGAAAAATATAATTTTTCTTGTGAATATGATTTTGTACATTTTCTCACATATTATGATGATGGTAATATCATGAAATAAAGGATATATAAGTCTTGTACAATCTCGGTTTAAGCATAAAAAGTTCATATAAAAACTTGTAGTTAAAAGTTAATTTAGAAAGTTTATGATTTCATGTAAAGTTAACAACTTATGATCTTGATGATCTAGGACAAATATGAACTTATGAACCTTATTATATGTATAGACATGTGATATATTATAATTATAAAGACTTGTTGGAGCAAAATTGTGAGGTTGAAAAGTATATATAACATATTATATAAATAAATTATATAAAAGATCATTTGGGACAGAAAGTTTTCGAATTCCAAACAGGGGATTTTATATTTTTATAAAATAATACATTTCACGACGATTCCGAAAAGGTAAGAAACTTGTTGAACGGATTAATAACGAAAAAGTTACGTTAAAAACGAGTTATACGTTAATAAACGAAGTCGTAAGTAAATTTTTATAAAAACATTTTTATAAAATTTATAAACAGCAAGTATTAATATTTTTAATAAATAATACACATTTTTAGGATTCCAAAATGATAAGAATCGTAATTTTTCAATTAATAACGAACGAGTTATGAATTTCGCGAGTTTACGACAAATAATACTCTTATAAAACTATTTTTATAAAAGTTACTATTCATGACAGAAAGTTATATTTTTGTAAACCTCATAAAAATATAGAACTTTCAAATACGAGAACGTCCTCGAAAGAATCATTAAAAACGGAGCTATAACGAATAAAATACGACGTTTACGGGTTTTACGACGACAAATACGAATTTTATAGAAACACACGTCTGTCATGAACAGTAAAAGTTACTGTTCATCAGTTGAGAAAATTTATGAAAATGTCAAATATCGATAACCCGTCTTAATACGAAAAGATGGACATAAGAAACGCGAGAATCGGGTTTAAAACGCAAAAGTTATGCTAGTTTTACTAAAACGATAATTATAAACGTTTTTACTTATTAAACACAATTTTACCAAAACCATTAGTTGGTGATTGAGCTATATAGAATATTATGTGGTTATCAAAGTACTATATTACTAGGGAGTTTCATAATGAGGCCTCTTCGGATGGCGTTTCGACGAGTTGTTGGATTTACGATTTAAAGTGTCCTAACTCCTCGAACGTCATGTCATGACCTCTTTAATTATGATAGCCCGAACGATAGTACGAGGTAACAACTATAAGATTATATTCAAGTACTCAGTACTTATACGACCTATGATAATTTAGGTTGCATTCGATCTTTTACGTGACGCATTATCTGCTATATTTGGATTATCTGAACTCAAGGTGAGTTCATAGCCCCACACTTTTTACAAGTTTTACTGATTTACTATTATTTGGGGTGGAAACATGCTTTGTTTTACAAATTGGACGCAAGTATTGATTACATGATTGCCTAAGTACCCGAAACCCAATTAAGGCCTCTATCATGAACTGCAATTGTAAAACATAGATGTAGTTGGGAATTACATTATGTGAGCGCGAATGTTATTTAATAGATCTATTCGGGAAACGACCTCCCCGTTCGGGTGACTTGCTATCACCAAGAACGAACGTTATAGCATGTCGAATTTTGGGAGTGTTTTCGGTTAAAACAACATTGCGGCAGTAAATGCAATATATTAGTTTTAATTGCAAGAAAGATCGTCGAGCTTCAGTGTCATGAGCTTAGTGTAAATGTAATCTATTTTTGTGAGATCTGCATGAGTTGGCATTATCACTAAAAAGTCTTTGCGGTCCTACATATAACGATATTACACAAACCTATAATTCACCAACTTTTTGTTTGACTTTTTTTAAGCAATGGTTTTCAGAGATCAATAGCATGGGAGCCAAGGATGCTTGGTTATATTTTGGATTGCACGCTTAAAGATTTAGGTGCATCATATTTTGGGAAATGTATTTCCAACTTTTGTAATATTCAACAATGAACAAGTAAAGCTATATGCTTTTGTATTAAATCTTTCAATTAAATCCAATGTATCATTTTAAACGACTTTTTGTGTCGTTCATATATATCTTGTGCTATTGATCATGAAGTAACACGCCCCGGACCCTTATTCCGCTGCGACCCAATTTGGGGGTGTTACAGATTGGTATCAGAGCCAAGGTTATAGAGAACCAGGTCAAATGTTTTTGCTGGACTATAACCATTTTCAAACAAGCAATTCATAAAAGGGTTTTTATGGGATCACCCACTAGTTTTTGCATTATGAGTGTGGTGGGACTAGATGCTTACATGACATACTAGTTGATTGCATTAGTGGGACTAGATGCATTCATAATTGATATACGTGTTTATATTATAGTACGTATATTACTATGAGGGTATATTGTATATATACAAAGATGAGTTTGCATTCTTTCGCACAACTCTACAATTATTTATATAAGGGCTATTTATATAAATAGGGGAATATTTCTTTAAGCAAGGTAGTACGATAAGCTCGTAGGTCCTAAGCGCTACCTAAACATTAAGCTATCGAATATGATACCTTACCATCATTCATTTATGCC
Organism: Tanacetum coccineum; assembly: GCA_026074375.1. Lineage (NCBI taxonomy): Eukaryota > Viridiplantae > Streptophyta > Magnoliopsida > Asterales > Asteraceae > Tanacetum > Tanacetum coccineum. The sequence goes on from BQNB010045075.1 coordinate 15,215, forward strand.
ATAAGTGCATACTCGTATTTACCATACCAACCTTATATAATATATTTATATAAGTTAAGTCTTGCTCGTTGCAAGCAGTTATGTTTTCATTATCGACGGTTACCTACACGTCTGTTCATATAAATTCCGAGTCATGGAGATTCCAGTGAGCTTCTAATGAGGAGATAGAGGGGCCAATGAAGGATCAGCCTCTATCTGTTGATGCCTCACCTACAGCCCTATCACCAGGCTACATTGTTGACTTCGATCCGGAAGAGGATAAGGAGGACCCTGAGGAGGATCCTGCTGACCATCCTGCCAACGGATGAGACAATTATGATAATAGTCATCTGATGATGACAACGATGATGATGTTGAGAAGGATGAGGAGGACGAGGAGGAGGAGGAGCACCTAGCTTCAGTCGACCCTCTTACTGTACCTACAGATGATCCTATCCCCTCAAGCTGAGAATACAGAGGCATTTGAGACTGATGAGTCTGCTTCTACATCACCCACATTAAGGCATGCATTACCGAGTTTGCTGCTACACTACCTTCATCATCACCACCACCAGAGAATGTTGAGTCACTCAAAGATAACATAAGAGTCTAGCATCTAGAATCATGAGAGGCACCCTGGCCCATGGACAAATAGATTTGTCAGTGTAGCTTGTTTTGTATTATATTCCACTAAACTTGAGTAATACTCGGTTGGTAGTGTTAATAAAAAGCTTGTACTCTTTTACTCATGTAAACGATGTATTAAGTATTAACCTACGTTGTTGGTTATGATCATGCTACTGTATGATGGGGATTTATTTACGCCATGGTTGCCATTATCTTATATCTCTGCATAACGTGGTCTCACCTTACATATATGTTGGGATCACGGAGTGGCATGATTTTCCTGTGGATGAAACTTCATATACATTTTGTTCCTTGTGATTTTCAAGAAATGATGGTTGTAGCCCATCGAGTGGCTAATACTATCGAGGCTATTGCTATGAATGTGGGAATCAAGGGCACTGCAGGAGTGATTGCCCGAAGCAAAAGAACCGAAACCATGAAAACCAAACTAGAGGTGCTGGAACACGTGGAGCGGTGCATCCCTTAAGAGAAGGGGAAACCGATCAAAACCCTAACAACATTAAAGATGAGATCAAAGCTTAAAAGAGAAAGTTGTCTCTCTTTGCCTAATAAATCCTAAGTTGAAACTATCTTAGACTTTATCTCCTTAGGAGTTCTCGTTGTATTTCCCTTAAATTTCAGTTGTACAAATGATTTCAAATTATCTACTCTTACAAACTACTCTCACGAATATCATAAAATTATAACGCTATTTTGACGAAAATGAGCATTGCATCGTTAGTCCTCAATTATACATAGTGTAGGTTCCCGATTAACACTTCACTTCATAACCCGAACCACGAATCAAAGAAAGTAGAGAGAGAGAGTCGAAATGAGAGAGAGAGCTGAGAGAGAGTTGAAAGAAAAAAGATAGAAAAGAAATTAGATTTTTTGAGATAGATATTTTCTAAAAAAGATTTGATAGATCTTGTAGTTGATTAATGTCATCAACTAGGCTTTCTTTACTTGGAGATGAAGGTGATGTGTGTTGAGTTTGGTTGTTACTATTGAGTGGAACTTTAGTGTAGTTTACAAGTAGTTGATGGGTGAGTGGTAAGTGGAGGCGAGAGAAACATTCCGTGATTAGAGTGTCCTTAATGTAAAGAGTTTGTTGTTACTCTTGAGAGTGAAGCTTGAGTGTGATAACATTGAATTGATGGTGAAGATGAAAAATGGATGATGTTAAGACAATCCTTGTTGATGTGGTAGTGTTCTTGAAGTAAAGATTTTGTAATGCTTAATTGGAGTATTGTTTTCTTGAGATGGTTGATGATGAGAGTGAGTGATCGGTTTTGGCATGGCGTTAAGGTAAGATTTACATATGAGCCCATTGGAAGAGTTACAAGGGTTAGTTTCTTCCTCCAAATGGTGTTTGCATCACACTCATATTGGCTACCCTTACATGGTTTGGAGATGTAGGGTTATGTTAGGAGATGTCATTGGTAGGATGATAATGATGAGGATGGATGAAAATTATTTATAGTGGATGAAAAGGTTTAAATCAGAAAGATGAAAATTTAAAGGATCAAATCCAAGAAATTATTGAATTTAGGAAAATAGTAGCTATCTAGAGGGTATATTGGTAAAAGGAGGTGAAAAATACTATATTAACCCGTGTTTGCCTTGGCCGTGAATTATCCCCTTAATTAGGGGTCGATCCCCTTAAAATTAATGGGCCAGCCCTTTAATAATTAAGACGGCCGCCTACTGCATTTCCCATAATGTTTCCAAAATTGAGTTTTCTCAAAATTTGTGTGATGGTTTCTGTTGTTGGTGGTTAATTTTCAGGCAAGTCCATCCCTTTTAATGCGATAAGATTTTTTTAGCACATAGCACAAACCATTCAAACATTTAACATAATTATGACAAGATTGTAGAGATAACCTATTTTAACACAATTTTGGCAAATACTTATATATTAATTGAAGATCAACAAGGGTGAAGAAACATATAAATAGTAACAAGATATAAATACCACAAAGAACTCTCCTTGATAAGGGGGTTAAGTTTAAAAAAAATGAACCAAACTTTTGTGCTATCCATAGTGTATGCCTACGTGCGGCAAAAGTTGATAGTGATTAATTCGAACACTAAAACATGTAAACCTAAGAAATAAACCAAAGTGCTCCTTGGATTAATTTTGTCAACCAAGATGAGCAAATCTAAATAGATTGTATAACTACTTTTGACAACAATTAAGAGAAACATTAGCATATGTGAAAAATGTTTTTTAGCATATCTCAATAAATGTGATAATTGATTTACCAAGTGCTCCGTAGTTTGTGAGAAAGACTTTTTGCTGAAAATTATAGATTGAGGATTATCGTATAATGATATAAATACATTTGGATATAGGAGGATTTGTGAAATTATGCTTATAGACTTTTCCCAATCATGTGATTTTTGGCAAATAGAAACCTAAGACACAGAGAAAAATAATAATTTGTCAGTCAGGTGCGTGATCCCCTTAAAGTCGGGTTGTCCCCTTTAAAATTAAGGGTCCGCCCTTTATGAATTAAGTAGGGCCACGCCCCTGATAAAAAAATTTCTTAGATTGTTGGCAATGGTTCATTGATGATTATCATTTTCATATTATGCCAAAAACTTAATCAAATTGTTTTCCATCCTTCTTAGACCTAGGACGTAAGTTAGTAAAAGGCTCGACGTATAGTGGTTTAGTAGAATATCGCTATGTTTTTTTCTTCCGATGTATACCTTTTCAATAGAGATATTTCCTTTTTGAACATTATCGGGAAGGAAGTGATGGCGAATCTCAATGTGTTTTGTTTGTGAGTGTTGAATGAGATTCTTTCTTAAGTCTATAGCCCCTTTTGTTATCACACATTATTGGAATGTCATCTAACCTAACACCATAGTCTATGAGAGCTTGTTTCATCCATAAAACTTGTTGACATTCTTTTCAGAGACGCTTACTATTCTGGTGTCGGCTGTGGAGATGGCAAGAGCGGATTTGCTTCTTCGAAAACAAGATGTTAGACAACATCCCATAAACGTTCAAAACATCCACTATGCTCTTGCGATCTACCGTAAGTTTCCCCTCCCGCATAATCAGAATCCGTATACACTATTGTTTCTATGCCGGATCCTTAGGATACCATAATCCTAAATACGTAGTGCCTTTAATGTATCGGAAGATACATTTAACCGCTTCTAGGTGAGAGGTTTTGGGATCCTCTTTAAAGCGGGCGCAAAGGCAAACACAAAACATGATATCGGGTCTACTTGCCTAATATAATAAGACTACCTATCATGCCTCTATATTTGGTTATTATCTATATGGACTAATGAGTATCGCCTTCTTCGTCTTTTGTGAGTTTGGATTTTCGTAGACATAGGATTTTTATTGGCTTAGAGTCTTCTAGTCCAAATTTCTTTAAGCATTCTACCTTAATATATTGAATTGATAAAAAAATATTCTTCCTCATCTAATTTGTTTTATTTGTATCCTAAGAAGAAAATTTAGTTCCCGCATCATACTCCTATTCGAAATCATACATGCATGATCTGGCAAATCATCACACATTTTCTTTACAAGTTGATCTGAAATATAATTGCCATCAACATATATTTTGGACAATAATGAGATTGGAATCTTTTCTTTCAGAGAAGAGTGTGTTAACTACCATTCTTCATAGAGTAATTATGTTGTTATAAGAATGGCATTTAATTCGATCGTACCAAGCATTATGGGGCTATTTTAGACCAAAAAGAGCTATTCTTTCTTAAGTTTTATAGAATGAATTAGGTTTTGCGAGTCATGAATCCCGGAGATTGGCCACGTAAACATCCTCATTTAAAAACCCGTTTAAGGAAATGCACTCTTCACATCCATTTTGTAATAACTTAAAGTCTATAGCGTAAGCATAACCAAAAGTATTCTATGGACTCAAGTCCTAGCTACGGGATCATATTTTTCGTCATAATCAATTCCTGTCTTTGTTGATTATAACCTTGGTCTGACTAACCTAGCTTTGTTTCTAGTTACGACACCATTTTCATCGAGTTTATTTCTATATACCCATTTTGTTCCTATGATGGTCATATCCATGGGATTTGAGGGGACTCACTTTCACGAAACCTCATTTATTTTAAATAGGTTTTAGTTCCTCTTGCATGATCCATTGCCTAATTTTTCATCATTAATGCCTCATTTATATTTTTAGGTTCTAATGTGGAAATAAAGCAAAAGAAATTGCTTTTGTCTTGAGCTTGTGACCTAAGAGTTCTTTAATTTAGATTACCAATAATGTTTTCTAGGGGATGAGTTTTAGATTATTTAATATTTATAATTTGATTATTTTCTAATGAGATGTCTTCAAGATCCTTGCCTAAGTTTTGCTTTACTTAACATCAATACTTCTCTTCGACAAACTAATCATTCTTCCAATGGTGATGTTTTAGGAGGGGGAGGAGTTTCATCGAAAGTTACATTCAACGACTCTTTAACTTTCATTGTTTGTTTGTTAAGTATTATGTAAGCTTTACTATTTTGCGAATATCCTAGGAAGACACCTTCGTATGACTTTGGGTCAAACTTGGTGAGGTAATCTTTTGTATTAAGAATGAAGCATTTACTTCGCGAGGTACTCTAAATAGATTTAAGGTTTTGGTTCCTACCCTTAACAACATCGTAAGGAGATTTTTTCCTAAAAAACTCTAATGGACACTCTATTACTTATCTAGGTTGATGTATCGCCGCTATTATACAACCCAAATTTTTGAGAAATGGATGTTTCGTTAACATGGTTGCAAATCATTTCTTTAGAGTGCGATTTTTCTTCTACTACCCCAATTGAATAGTGGAGTAACGAGGATGCAAAAAAATTGTGAGAATCCCGATTTAAATCACAATAGTTTCCGAATTGTACTTCATTATCAAATTCCCGACCATGATCCGTTCTAATTGATACAATGTAACATCCTAATTTGTTTTGGATAATTTTGCTAAATATTTTTCGAATTTTCTGAAGGCTATCGGTTTTATAATTGCTAAAAATTCAGTCCATGTGAATTGTAGAAAGGTCATCTACGATACTAAGGTATAACGATTTTCCTCTATAACTATCATATGGCGGAGGGGCCAAACAAATCCATGAGAAGTAGTTTCTTAGCATCTATTTGTTGAAAACTATATTTTTAGCCTTGTGACTTGCATGAGCTTGTTTTCCAATTTTGCAACTATCACAAAAATGTCGGTCGTATTTTAGTTTGGGTAGGTTTCTAACTAGTTCTTTAGATGCTAATGATTGAATTAATTGCATATTAGCATGACCTAATCTCCTATTCCAATAAGTGTGGGATTTTCCGTTCCAATGTTGGCAAGCATATTTTGTCTTTCGGTTTATTCTATTTCACTAACATTATATTCCTTTCCCCCTTACCTAATCCTTAACTATAACCTTTGTTCGTCTTTATTATTTTCGCTATTCGTTTTCGTAATATTACTTTGCATTTGTTATCACATATTTGTCCTACACTAAGCAAGTTATATGTTAAGTTATCTACGTGCTCAACATTTCATTATTAGGGAGTCTTGAGAAATCGTACCTTTGCCTATGATTTTACCGCGCAAGTTGCTTCCAAAGATTACGTTTCCTCTGATTGTATGCTTTGTATGAAGAAAACAACTTTCAATTATCGGTCATGTGTTTTGAGCATTCCATATCTTTAATCCACTCATCGGGTTCCAAGTTTATTCCTAATCATATTTCATGGGTGCTTGAGCTAACAAAACAATTCAACTTTAAAGACTTTTCCCAATTTCATCTTCTCCATTATCGCTCCATCTCCTCCAGATTAACTGTTTCATTGATCGTTGTAATGTTGTAGTTGGTTATATTGGCATGTATTATGCACTTTAATTTAGTTGTATATTCTGGAATTGTGAAAATTTTATATTTTATGCAAAAACTTTAATTTTTTTTTAAAAGAAATTCTTACCAACACTGGTTCTTATATAAAAACTAGTCTTTTTACTCTACAATAGAGACTTGTGGACACCAGTTGCAGACACCGGTTCTTACTAGCAAACCTGTTTTGATGCTCATATTAGACACCGGTTGTGGAACCGGTTTCTACATGTTTTGGTTATAGAAATACCCACCCCCCGCCTAGAGTGGTTCCTAAACCACTCTTCAGGAGCCATTCTAACTGGTCTCTATGAGATTTTTTGTAGTAGTGAGGTAAGGTTGTTAGATTCTTTGATTCTTCAATCGCCGTGACTTTCGCGCTCCATTTTGGATGTAATGCCCTAAGAAACTTCCTAACACAATTCTTGCTAGAAAAACCTTCATCAAGTGCTTTTAGACTAGTAATAATAGTGTTAAATTTAGCAAAGGCATTATCTATTGATTCCTTTTTCGGAATCATAAATTGTTCATATTGTTGAACAAGAAGATCTATTTTGTTATATTTGACTTGATTATTACCTTGATGAGTGATTAACAAAGTATCCCAATTTTTTTTTGCAGTTTGGCACAAAAAAATTCTTTCGTATTCTTTTCGTGGCAAAGCATTATAAATTACCATTTTAGCTTCATTATTTTTAGCAAGTTTCATTTTAAGATCATCATTTTGTTTATGAAAATGTACAACTTCATCCTTTTTAGTTTCGAAATTATTTTGAATAGGAGGAAAATCACCATCGGTAATAACATGCCAAAGATCTAGATCTTTTGATTTCACATAAGTTTCGAATCTATTTTTCCAATAAATAAATCCATCACTTTCAAATAGTGGTGGTCTTTGCATAGATTGCCCTTCTAAATATTTTTCCGATTTCATAGATCGATTCAAGTTTTAAAATACAATTTATTTTAAAAATCTTGTTAGCGTGGCTCTGATACCAATTGTGGAAAACTAGAAGGGGGTTGAATAGTTTACTGCTTTTTAATTTAAGGTTTTAAAGTGTTTGTAAAAATTTTAGATTCGACTTTATATGAATTCAATACTTGCACAATATAAACAATATACATATCTAAACAATTAATAAGATAATATGAGAAAGTAATGCAAGACAAGAGATAAGAGTAAGAACAATCAAACCACAACGCGAGGATTTATAGTGGTTCAAGCAACTCTTCACCCTACACCCACTCTCCGAGCACCAAACTCGAGAGTTTTCTTCACTATGTCAACAAACTCCCTTATGGCGGAGAAAACCGTACACAACGTTGCTTACACCGAATTTACGACACAAAGCTAAATGTCGAGTTCTAATCTTAGCTAGAACCAATCTATCACAACACGACTTCACTACTTGTTCACGACTTCACAACTTCACGACTTCTTCACAACTTCAAGACTTCTTCACAACTTCAAGACTTCACTTCACCACACTACTTAGATCACAACTATCTAACACTACTTGGTAAGATCACCACGATCTAACTATACTTACAAAGATCGCCAAGATCTAGCTACTACACACAAATACAAGATATACAATTGATTTACAAGTTATGGTATGGATGCAATAAGATTGTAACAACACACAAAGGTGTAATACTTCTTCACTTGATGATGGAAGTATTCTTCTCTTGCACTTGAGGAATTGAGCTTGGATCACTTGGAAACAAAGCTTTATGATTAAATGATCAAAGGATTTTAGTGAGATGTGTGGGCTGTTTTAGAACAGAAAGAATGAGTGCAAAAGGTGAGAAAATAGTGGGGAAAATCCAGTATTTATAGGACAAACTGGAGGAGCGTCAGTCTATGGGCGATCCCCTTAAATAGGTGGGTGGTCCCCTTAAAATTAAGTGGGTCGCCCGTGTATTTAAGGGGGCCGCCCTAGACTAGGGGATCCCCAGTTTGTCTTTTGCGTAGGTGGATTTTCTGGAACTATTCTAGCCGTTTTAGGTCCGAAAATTTAAATTTCAAAATGTTTATTTTGAATAAAACATTTCTTTTAATTGTAGAAAATGTTTTGTAATGTTTATAAAAATGTTTACAATATTTTATAAAAATGTGAGGTTGAATAAAATTTCCTTTGATCATAAAATGCATTAAGCATTTATTTATTCATACCTTGAAGTGATATAAATTTCGAAATGAAAATTTACTACTAATTACTTGTTTACATTTAATTTTACATTGAACGTTTTTATATTTTGTGATTATCAAAACGTAAAGATGTGAAAAATATTAGTAATATTTTTAGACATTATATTTTATCAACATGTAAGATATAATATATAATTATAACATGCTTTGAGTTAAAATGACGTTTTTATATTTAAGTTAAAAAAAATACAAAGGCCCTCAAACTAGGGGCGAGCACAACGTTACGCCTTGGGCAACGGACGACGGAAGAAGGAAAAGGGTGAAGTGTTACGTCCAAGGTAGCGGAAGGCGAAAGAGGAAAAAGGTTATTGGTCGCGGTAGCGAAAGTCCGGATAGCACGAGGATATCATGTTAGAATAACTATCGTTATGTTTTATGTTTTAATAGGATATGCGTTTGTGTCGTGATAGGATAAGTGTTAGATTCATATTAGGATATGTGTTTGTGTCATATGAGATTATCTCATAAGCATCTATTTAAGATTTCATAACGTAATCAATTAATCAATCAAGTTTAGTCAAATAAATTGTCTCTTCTTCTTCTCCTTTTTTAAGGAGCAAGCACACGCTAAAAGTGGTGCTACTATCTGATACAACCCCTAAGAAGGTCGTCTTTCATTGATAGCTGAAAAAGGAAAATAGTGAAGTGTTACGTCCAAGGTAGCGGAAGGCGGAAGAGGAAAAAGGTTATTAGTCACGGCAACGGAAGTCCGGATAGCACGAGGATATCGTGTTAGGATAACTATTGTTATATTTTATGTTTTAATAGGATATGTGTTTGTGTAGTGATAGGATAAGTGTTGGAGTCATATTAGGATATGTGTTTGTGTCATATGAGATTATCTCATAAGCGTCTTTTTAAGGTTTCATAATATAATTAATTAATTAATCAAGTTAAAAGATCAAATACCATTAGTGATTCTCTTCTACTTCTTAAGGAGCTTACACATGCTTGAAGTGGTGCTACTATCGATACAACCTTAACAGGGTTATATCACATAAAAACCAAATAAAAACTGACAAAACTAAAAAAAACTCGTCACGCCTCACCTATTTTCAATTTCAAAAGATTTAAAATAATCTTATCTACTTAATTATTCCAACGAAATATTCACTATATCGCTTGGATTTTCACTAAAATTGTGTAAATGCTAAGGCTTGCATTTCATATATCTACGAACTTTTATATTGTTATTTTGTACTTTCTTTAATTGTTTTTTTATTGTTAGATGTTGCTACTATTAAAAAGTAATAGATGCCCGCGCTTCTCCGCGGCATGTTTTGTTTAGAGTATGGTGGTCATGTACGACATTCTTTTGTTGTGTACTATAAGATATCAAAAGCATTTTAACACAATGAAATTTGTACATGTAGCTACTTGGTAATTGGTATAAGGAATCAAAATACAAACTAAAAAGTATACATACATATAAAACACAAAGATTTCTTGGCAGTACTCTACGTATATTGTCAAGGCAAAAGAAGAGAAACATTCTAAAATTCTGTTATATCCCAATTAAATACAATTAGGGTGTTTTGGTAATCTTATGCCTAAAACATTGATATAGTCCAAGATGTGATACTGAATGAAAAGAAGTACTAATATGGTTGTATCCTATTCCAATAACCCTGTCTTCGCTCGTCTTCAAATCCACTCGAAAGGACATTAAGTACCTGCGAAACATAAAGGGAATTACTTTATTCAGGTCTAACGTAGTCTATTTGGTGCATGACCTGCAACAGGCGCATTCACAATCTTGGGCTACATGAATAGAGTATAAACAAAGCCATTTTAGCTCCAACAAATAAATAAATAACAAATGGTTACACTCATAACTTTCATCATAAAACTGACATTTTAGACGAAAGTAATGAACACCGAATGGTAACTGATTTGCAGCCACGGTTACAGATACTTATCATAGAATCCTAAACATATAACTAAGAACGAATTTACTTAGAAGAACAACTCTAACATTAATTTTAATGTTGTTGAGCTCATAGTTACTGATGATGCCGGAGTCGTTCTTCGAGTTCTTATCAACAAAGTGTAACATGTAGGGTTGAGTCTCGTGGCTGCACCTAATTGGAAAGGTGCTAGTGTGGGTGGGTTGATATCAAACATATGTTGTTCATTTTAATGCATCACAGAACATGCCGAACATTTTGTAACTTTATTCACTGACAAGAAAATATAATTAAGAAAACGAAAGAATGTTATTGACATTGAATTTCAGCGCCAATTGATCCCACATGTTCAGTTTCCATGTCGTGGCTCAATAAAGTTCCATCAGCACGACGTCGTTGAAGGCGACCTTCAGCAACTTAATTGAGCATTACAAAGTGTTCCAAAATAAGGTTTGAGTGCAACCCTTACTACAGCATTTATGCGTTCCTATTGAGTGAGGCATTTATACCTATTTTGGATTGAAAATATCGCAACAATAATTTGTCAACTCCTAATAGTCTCCTACATCCACCACTTATTTGTATAGGCCATCATTATAATTTTTTTCGGCTTTCTGAATCTATTCATATGTCTCTCATGTCCTTAAGTATTAAAGACATCATTAACACAAAACAAAAGTGTACTTCTTTAATTGTATATAATACAAAACTAAACTTGATGGAAAGAAAAAATCTAATGTACCCTGGGTCTTTGAACTGTTAGCCTTCTAGTTGAAGGCACACATGATGCAAATGAAACAACAAGTTCTGCAGGTACACGTATTCTAAAAAAATTTCTTAACTTATTTCATGCAAGTTGAGAGAGATAGATATATTGACGAAAAATGGTGAAAGCAGCGACTGCATTAAGATATGCACACACATAAACACACCTCTTATGTACGTCTATATATACATCAGTTTCATTAGCAATTTTCTCATGTATAACTGAATTTTTCCACAATATTCGTTAGAGTTATTTTGCTTTCTTTGTTCAGTGGGCTTTCCAGTTTTCTGGAAACACAAACAACAGCGTAAGTATAAAGATAATCAACCCATACACAATAAGCAAATTAAAGCATAATACAGAAGTTTTTATTTGAATCTCAATTTGCCTGATATCATAAACAATCTAACCATGCCCAACCACCCTCTTATATATAAAATAAAGGAATAACAAACCTTCCATTTTGTCAAGAACCCTTTTTGCTTCATTGGCTTCATTGCTACAACACAGATGGGTAATAAAAAATACATGGAAAAAATGAATTTGAAAACACTTAGAGAGGTTTCGTTCCTCTAAAATGATAGCAAAAGAAAAATGATGAGGTAGTGAATACCTCAAAGTTTTATAACACTTCCTAACAGCAAAATACGGCCACCCACAAATGCCTCAAAAGTCACAGTAGCCTTCACGTGACCTCCTAAGACGTTAGCACTAACAAATACAACCACGGATAGTTCAAAAGCATGTGTCAAGTTTCGTCGTATATTCTTACAACACAATGCAGAATCTGAGACAACATGGGTTCTTCAAAAGGGACTAATTCGTCTAGTGCTCAAGCTAAATCTTATTGTGTCTATTACATATGGCAAAGCAATGCTAGTAAGCTAAAGCTTTCTTTTTCATCCTCCAAAAAGTCAAAACACTTTAATAAGTTTATGGGGATGTTTGGCATTCTATGCTAAAACAATTCATGTGATAAACTAAACAAATTCGACCCGCTAGTTGTAACAAAATGGTTTGCGAAAACATATTTTTCAGATGAGGGAAAGTGGTTTACCAACATCCTCATCGGTAAGCTTTCCAACATTTATTGTCATTATTATCCACACCCGAACCAACATTCGCACGACAACATCACCGTCTTCTCCACTCCTCTTCAACAACACCAAATCGTTCTTGGTATGCCGATCCACATCCCAAATAATTAGTTAAAAACCTAACAATCATATTTTGAGTTTTAAAGCTAACAAACTATGGTCTCATAATTCTCAAATTCATTAAAAATCATGGACCACATTGTTTACACGAAAACTAATAATGAATCTCTTTACCTCATCAAGCAATTTCTACAAACATCTGGGTCGCATTCAAGTCTAGCTGCATAACACAAGCACTTTCGGCTTCTGCATTGGCTCATTGCACATTGGCATCCCCTAAACATGTGGCATCCCCTAAACATGTTCTTGTAGCTTTTTCGAGCACCTAAATGTTTAAGCACAAACATTAGTATTGTTCTACAAATAAATGATACTCATGTCGGCTTTTCCAACACTTAATAAGCCGATAACTTATGAGAATACAATAAGGCCAATGGTTCTAGTTATGCACTCAGTTTCTTTGCAATTCAAAAATGAAAGGTTACCTTCTTGCACTCTAAGAACGATGAAAGCTCATTTCCATCTCGGATTTTATGTTTTCATGGTCCTCCCAAGCTTGGATGTTCACTTCTTCTTGTGGCAACATAAATAAGTGTATTCACACCTCCAGAACCTGTTTCTGCAGTTTCAGAACTGTAATTAACTAAATATAATTCTCAATATCCTTCTCCACATTGGCTTCTAAAAAAATTGTTAAGGCATATGGGTCTACAATTATCCGAGACAACTTATTTGTATTCTCAAAATGCTATCAGCCATTAAATTCTTTATTTAAATAATCTTATACAAACATCCTCATGATTTAAACCCCAACACACTCTTCGAAACATTATTCCGACTTTGGTTCAGTACACTAATCAATATAAGTGGGTCACTGAACCCTAAATTGTGGGTGGAAAACAAATTAGCCTTAAATCAACAAACTTTATTCACTAAGATTGATTGAGTAATTGTTACCTTTAGATGGAAACTGAAATTTGTAAAAACCATTAAAGTTGAGACTCGTGATTATACACTTATATTCTCAACCGGATTAGCACCCTGGTCATCTTCGTCCCTTATTTTGGCAACCACAACATATACCCGCTCCAGAATCACCTTCTGCAACTCCAAATACCTAAAAAAATTAAATAGATAGAAACTTGATATAAACCTCATCCCTTTTGCCAGAAATATCATGATTTAACTTCTACATAACACATATTAAGCTATATAAAATGGACTATAAAGAACGCGAAAGGTAATCTTATTCACCTTCAATTTAAAAAAACCGCATACTTGTAAAGAACTGTTGTGTGTTTCAAAAACCATAAAAAACACCACATCTGATCACAATCTCAATTGAAGGACGCCCTTTGGTGTCAAATTTTCAAATCAAAAACTGAAACATGTATGTTCACATTTTAAACAGAACAAAATGTCAGTGTGTTTGGGGTTGCGTCTTTGGAGTACTTCATCTAATTAACGCATTAGATAAAACACTGATATGAACACCTACTGTTTAAAAATGCAATCCTAAAAATCTAATATCACATACATCACATTATACAACGCACTACATTAGTTAATTCTGTTACACAATAATACATTAATCATAAAAGACCTAATTCAAGGTTCGCGGGCTTATGCAAAACTAAAAAGACTAATAAGCTCTATTATCTTAAGCTTATAGGCCATAACTTGAGCTTATAAGCCATAAACTATAAAATATACACAATCAAAAAAAAGATTGAATCTTAATTGTTGATAAAATATAATGCCTAAAAACATTAATAATATCTTTTCACATCTTTACGTTTTGATAATCACAAAATATAAAAACATTCAACGTAAAATTAAACGTAAACAAGTATTTAGTAGTAAATATTCATTTCAAACTTATATCACTCCAAGGTATGAATAAACAAATGCTTGATGTATTTTATGATCAAAGGAAACTTTTATAAAATGTTGTAAACTTTTTATAAACATCACAAAACATTTTTTACATTTAAAAGAAATGTTTTATTCAAAATAAACATTTTGAATTTCAAATTTTCGAACGCTATAACGGCTAGAAATGTCCAGTAAACACCTCCCCTGAATCTGGAACAAAAAGAAGCGGCTGAATAAGAGGCGGCCCCTTCAAATAACATGGTGGCCCCCTAAATTTTAAGAGGGCCGGCAACCCTATTTAAGGGGAGGCCGGCCAAGACCCCGCTCCTGCCTTTTTGTCCTATTAAATACTTAGACGTATTCCCCCAATTATGTTTCTTACTTTTTTGCACTCATATCTTTCTGCTACAAAAACCAACTCCACTTATCCTCTCTAAAGATCCTTTGATCATTTAATCATAAAGCTTCTGTTTCCAAGTGATCTCCAAGCTATATTCCTCAAGTGCAAGAGAAGATACTTCCATCATCATGTAAGAAGTATTACACCTATGTGCATAAGCAACTGTGCATTCATATCACATATTTTGTAAATCAATGTATAGTCTTGTAGTTGTGTTAGTAGCTAGATCTTGGTGATCTTTGTAAAGTATCAGTTAGATCGTTGTGATCTTACCAAGTAGTGTTAGGTAGTTGTTAATAATAGTGTGGTGAAGTTAAAGTCCGTGAAGTTTTGAAGAAGTTCGTGAAGTTTTAAAGAAGTCGTGAAGTTGTGAAGAAGTTGTGAAGTTGTGAAGAAGTCGTTAAGACTTGAACAAGTTCGTCAAGTTTTTGTGTATGTGATAGATTGGTTTCTAGCTCAATATTTAGAACTCGACATTTAGCTTAGTGTCGTAAATTGATATAAGCAACGTTGTGTACGGTTTTCTCCGCCATAAGGGAGTTTGTTGACATAGTGAAGAAAACTCTCGAGTTTGGTGCTCGGGGAGTGGAGTAGGGCGAAGAGGTGCTTCGTTACCAAACCACTATAAATCCTCGCGTTGTGGTTTGATTGTTCTTACTCTTATCTCTTGTCTTACTTTATCATTTCATATATTTACATTGTTCATATTGTGCAAGCATTGAATTCACAAAAAGGTCGAATCTAAGTTTTACAAACATACATAAAACTTAAATTTAAAAAGCGGTAAACTATTCAACCCCCCCCCCCCCCCTTCTAGTTTTCCACAATTGGTATCAAGAGCCACGTTAAACAAGATTTTTAAAATAAATTGTATTTTAAAACTTGAATCGATCTATGGAATCGGAAAAATATTTAGAAGGACAATCTATGCAAAGACCACCACTATTTGAAAGTGATGGATTTATTTATTGGAAAAATAGATTCGAAACTTATGTGAAGTCAAAAGATCTAGATCTTTGGCATGTTATTACCGATGGTGATTTTCCTCCCATTCAATTTAATCCCGAAACTAAAAAGGATGAAATTGTATCTTTTCACAAACAAAATGATGATCTTAAAAAGAAACTTGCTAAAAATAATGAAGCCAAAATGGTAATTTATAATGCTTTACCACGTAAAGAATATGAAAGAATTTTTATGTGTCAAACCGCAAAGGAAATTTGGGATACTTTGTTATCACTCATCAGAGGTAATAATCAAGTCAAAAAGCAAATAAAATAGATCTCTTGTTCAATAATATGAATAATTCATGATTCCGGAAGAGAAATTAATAGATAATGCTTTTGCTAAATTTAAACTATTATAACTAGTCCTAAAAGCATTTGATGAAGGATTTTTCTAGCAGAGAATTGGTGTTAGGAAGTTTCTTAGGGCAGTTGCATCCTAAATGGCGGGCAAAAGACACGGCAATTGAATGAACTCAACGGGTGGAGAATCTAACAACTCTTCACTGACGAACTTATTGGAAATTTAAAAGTCTATGAGAAGTAATTCAAGAAAATGACCTCCGAAACCGTCAAAAATAAAAGAGAACAAAGTAGATCTATTACCTTGAAAGCTAGAAAGGAATCTAGTGATGAAGATAGTTTAACCTCCGATAGTGAAGATGAAGAATACGCCATGGCCGTAAGAAACTTCAAGAAATTCTTCAAAAGGAAAAAAACACAAGGAAAACGATCGTAGAACAACCATATGAAGAAAGAAGATCATTCCAAAGAAATAAAGAATACAAAAATAAGACAATGAAAAGAAAATGTTCAAGTGTGGAGAGTCCAAATCATCTCATTCGGAGAATTCTGAAACAATTAATATACAAAATCAAGGGCGTCGTGGGGAGGAAGCTTGGAAGTGATACGACGATGATGAGAGGAGAAAGACAAAGGACGAAAAGTGACTATTGGCTAAAGAATCATTTAGTATTCTCTTTCCGAAACCCGAATATTTTAGTGAGACCAATCATTACAGACGAAAATGACTAGATAGTATGAATATAGTAACTATTCAAATTTAAGGACAAAAAGTCATAGGCAAAAAATAAAACTTTAAAACAAGCTAAAATAGAATTAGAAAATGAAGTACTAGAACTAAAAGATAAATTATCTAGGTTGAAAAAAGGTAAGGAAGTAATTGAAGAATGTAAATTATGTCAAACAACTTAAGCTTGAAAATGTGGTTACTTAGAAAAAGAAATATCTAGGCTAAAAAAATTTAATTAATCGTAGTCACTCACTTAAAAAAATAATAATTCTCAAAAACTAACCGGAGATAAATTCGGAATATGGGGGGAAGTTTTAATTTTACCAAAGGTTCATCGAGCGATAACTCAAACAACGTAAAGTTTGTAAAAGCTCAAGAAGTCGAGTCAAAAAAAGAAAAAATGATAGAAATCAAACCCAAAAATTATACTATATAAATAATACAAAAATCATATTGGCAGTGATGATGAAGTAAAACGTTTTTACAAACCCTCCTTAAAACCTGGAGTCGGATTTACTAAACCCACAAATAGGTCTAAAACTTCACCTCCAAGAATGACTAATAATCCTCGTCCTCGGTCTAAAACACCTCAACCTAGGAGAGACCAAGGTAGAACAAAACAATCATAATCACATAATAAAGGAACCATTCACACCACTTATTCACTCAATGTGGAAAGTTGGTCACCATGTATGTGCCGAAAACCCAATGCAAAACATATAACGGAACAATAACTTTGGATACATGAAACGTTGGGGACCAAATGGCTAAGTCATCACAATCTTTGAAGTGGTATGTTATCTACTAACATTCTTTGTCTACGGACTAAAGAATTCATGATAAGGTTCCCATGAACCCTTATCATTTACATTCTGAAGACATTAACGAAGACTATTCTAAAGTCTAAGGTACGTCTCACTTTTCATATTCGTAGAATATAGATTACAAGTAAATGTCTATGTGTTTCTATCATAATGTAGTATAATTAGTTCTTAAAAATAATAGTGTAGTCTCTAGAAATACCATTTGTTGGTTTTCTAGCTTTGAAGAGATTAGTTCTTTATGAACTACTCTTTCGTTTAGATTATAATCATATGTCTACAAAATGGAAATCTTCTATGACCACGTAGCAAACTCACGGAGATGAAGAAGAGCAAGCTAGTGGTTAACAATTAACATAGAAGTAGGATTAGTCACGCAACGATCATAGACACACTATGGATGAAACAAACTCCCTTCGACTTCAACGATCGTCTCGAATCCATGTCAACCATCGTCTACGACATCTGCCTCACGTCTACGATCTACTACGTCTATCGATATCATCTCTAGTACTTATTCAATATTTACCGTCTTGGATTTTCTCTAAATCGTGACATTTAATTATTTCATCCGAGATAATTATCTCACTCAATTAACTAGAAGTTAATTGAAAAAGTCACTTAATCCTCGTTAATCCTTCCTTCGACTTAACTACTTGATTATCTCATCCGAAGTAATCAATTTTTTTAATGAAAAGTTAATTAAAAATGTTAAGTATTCCTTCTCGATTATATTAAATAATATTACTAGTATATTCCAGCGTATTTTGACACTTATCATTCTCACAAAAATGGCCAAAAATCAAAGATTTTTTTTTCTCAGAGGGCGGCCCCTTTAAAATTAAGGGGCCCGCCTCTGTAATTAAGGGGGCCGCCCCTTATTCAGACGCTCCTTTTTTGTCCTATTCAGGGGAGGAGTTTACTGGACCATTTCTAGCCGTTTTAGGTCCGAAAATTTAAAATTCAAAATGTTTATTTTGAATAAAACATTTCTTTTAAATGTAAAAAATGTATTGTGATATTTATAAAAAGTTTACAACATTTTATAAAAGTTTCATTTGATCATAAAATGCATCAAGCATTTATTTATTCATACATTGGAGTGATACAAGTTTGAAATGAATATTAACCACTAATTACTTGTTTATGTTTTAATTTTTCATTGAATGTTTTTATATTTTGTGATTATCAAAATGTAAGGATGTAAAAAATATTAATAATGTTTTTAGGCATTATTTCTATCAACAGAAGATATCACCACTTACCTTGTAGAGTATGTAAAGTTTTGGGATGATTTGGGAAGTTGACCGTTACGGGAACGCCAACTTAGGTTGTTTTTTTATCGATGATCAAGATGTTGTAAATAGTTGTGTCTTTATCATGATAACGGTCGGGAAAAAGTGTCTAGCAACGTGTACTTTAGGCTTAATCTATTTGTTTCTTGATTTTTATTTAACAACAATTTACTTCCCTCTCACCTAATGATTAGCCGTTGGTTTTACGCGAATGATGACTTGTTCGGGCGTGCATGTCTATTCCGTCGTTACAGCCATGTATGCATGTCTTAGCTGCCTTGTTGGTTTACGACTTTTGGGGAAAGTTAGAAGGTTCCTACCCTATATCATTCTTCATCCTAACCGTTGGTTAAATTCGAATGGGGATGTGATCGAACACACATGTCTATTCCGTTGTTACGGCCATGTATGTGTGCTTCAGCTGCCTTGTTGTAGTGGTACTTCTGGTGAAAGATTGTAGAATGATCAACTGTAAGCCTTTCCATACAAAAACTCATATTTACCTTTATAAACTTGTTACTCCTTGGCTTTAGTGGTGGAGATGTGTATCCTTGCCAAGCTTATGATAGAATACTCGTCACAACCGAGCAAATGAGCGATTTAGTTACATGTTACCACATAGATTAGTTGAGTGATTTGAGTGATTTCATCTTCCTATTTCGTGAGGTGTTTGGTTGTGTACTTGTAATAGATCAAATAAATGCTTTAACGGAAAATATCCTTAGGGATACATTTTTATAAACTTTTAAAGGCTACTTGAGGACAAGTAGGATTCATGTTAGGAATTTTGTATAACAGACTTAATTCTGTTAGTGTATTGTAGTTAGTTATGCTAGTTACATAGTTAGTACTAGTAGAAGCCATGTAATTAACTCATTTTATATAATTATTGCAAAGAATGGTTGCTTAATCGTTTGTATTTGAGAATTGCAGTAATTATGGAGTACTTTGTGAAGATTAGCTAAAAGGCACGCATTTTAGAGCATAAATGAAGAGTTCGAGAAAGTCTACTGATCTGACAGCAAATACGCCGTATTATTCTAGACCTATACGACATATCCAAGACTTTGACGAATCAAAAGACCATTGTCTGACATTGAAGAATACGCCGTATCCACATCAGTATATACGTCGTATATTATACTTTGGTCAAATATCAAGAAAAGCACACTTTCAGCCAATACTCCGTACCCAAGAAGCTCGATACGTCGTACCCAAGATGTACAAAACACCGTACTAGAGTAGCCCAATATGCCGTACCCAAGGACCCCAATACATAGTACCAGAGGAGCTCAATACGCTGTACCCAATAAGTCTGATACACCGTATCGAGGAGGTCTAATACGACGTATCTAGGAGGTCCAATACGCCGTATCCATATCAGCTCAAGAAAATTTTGGAATATTTTATTCTTGGAGCCCACGCCAACTCATCCAATACGTCGTATTGAGCTTATCTATACGCCGTATTGAACCGAATTTCAGACCACAAAATATAGACGACCCTAAACTCAGTTTTAGGCATGAAAGTGAATCCCTAAACCACCAAGTCGACCAAGAGACGAATAAAGGAGCCTAGTAGGTCAAAAAAGAGCCTCAAGATCATAGGAAAACTCTTGTAATCTTCGCACAATTGAATACGTGTTCGATTAAAGTTTCTTTATTTTAATCGTTCATATATCAAACCGTGTGTATTTTTACAATGACTATCGGCTGATACCTTTAGGTATCAGCCATGTTTATGAAGATCTAATGTTTGGTTTGTTTATCTTGATTGCTTAATTTATCGTTGATTGTTGTTTATGTTTATCAATTTATATTCGTTTAAGTGCTTAAGTATGCGACCTATCATTCAACTAGGTCTAGTCTTACATATTTAATGCGCTGCAACTTCGGTGTTGTTTAGGCGTAGGCTAAGAGTCCGAGATAACTCTCCATATTGCAATTTATAATCTAGAATAACAGGATCATAAATATTAACCTATCCTTGCCTTTACTTTAGTGAGCTTAGTTAAGCCATAAGGCGACCTTGGTATCAACGAGTATGTTCTTATTTTATTGGTAAGGACTCGGACAGTAGACTACTAGTATATAAAGAACCGTTCAGCAGTAAGTGGGTAAAGTCTTCATGAGCTAGGATTTAGTAAGAGCACCATTATTAATCTCCTAAGATAGATTATAATCAACGAATGCTTGCTTTATGCGGATGCTTCTAATTATGACAGAATTAGCGTATCTAGGTCTTAGGAAGAAGTATCGCCTAAGTCTAGGAATGATATGCCCTTCAAAATAAGTCAGTCATTGCACTATTAAACAAACCTGTGTTTTATCAGATTATTCATGGTTGATATATTTTCCTTACATTAGTTCTTGACCGTTCCTTTATCGTTTGTTTATCTTCTTGTGTGTGTTTATTTCTTTACTTGTCATCAAAACCTTAGGTTAGATACACAAAATCGTGCCAGTCTCTCAGGCTGAAACCCCCCTTTTGCATTAGTTTTAGGTTTAACTTAGATACCTAAAATACTGATAGATTAGATATTAATGCTCTCGCTCTTAGTGATCGACACCCTACTTTACACGAAACTCCATCTGACCAGGTGCACTGCCCGTTAAAGTGTTGTTTTTAGGTTTAGTCGACAAAATATAAATTTAAAACTTGAATAAATAAAATATATACAAATCTAGATAGTTTTCATACATCATTTGTAGGTAATTCTCTTAATAGAAGAAATTGCTAAAATAGCATACGAGATGATCAAGTTTAAGCAATCTTGTTTCACATCTCCATCACTCCATCAAAATTACTTTGTTGTATCTTGTACATCATTTAGTAGTTATAGTAGCATTCATCATCCTTATAAAACAAGTGTGATTGCTTTGGGTTGATTCTACCTTTGTTAGAATCTGGTATTTAGCTTTGTACCGTTAAAAGGTGTAAGCGACGTTGTGAGGCTTCTCCGCCAGTTAAAGGAGACGAACTCTCAAGAAGGTGACTTGGAGAGTGGAGTAGGGCAATGAAAGTGTCCTTGTAGCCGAACCTCTATAAACGATTGTGTCTCGCTTATCTCTTTTCAAACTCTTTCTTTACTTTCATTATATATCTACTTCATATATCATCAATCAATATCGTCAACTTCACATAAACTATAACCAATTTTTGAAAAAGCAATTTTAATCTGTAAAACTATTCAACCCCCCTTCTAGTTTTCCACAATTGGCATCAAGAGCAAGGTTACCTAAGTTTTTAAAATATATTGTATTTTAAATCTTTAAACGATAATATGGATTCGAAAAACTACAAAGAGGGTCAATCTATGAAAAGACCACCTCTCTTTGAGGCTAATTATTTTATATATTGGAAAAATAGGTTTGAAACCTATGTGAATTCTAAAGATATTGATTTTTGGCATGCTATAGTTTATGGTGATTACAAGCCTACCATTAAAAATAAGGATACCGGTAAGGAAGACATAATTCCTTATGAGAAATTAGAAGAGTCACACAAGAAAATGCTTTCTAAAAATGATGAGGCAAAAATGGTTTTATACAATGCTTTACCTAAAAAGGAATATGAAAGAACTTTCATGTGTAAAACCGCTAAAGATGTTTAGAACTCACTTATAATTACTCATCAAGGTAACAAACAAGTTAAGGATAACAAAATAGCTTTGTTTGTTAAAAAATATGAAGAATTTACTATTTCTGATGATGAAAGTATTGATTGCGTATTTGCTAGATTTAATACTATCATTACATCTTTAAAAGCACTTGACGAATCTTTTTCAAGTCGTAATCATGTTAGGAAATTCTTAAGGGCTCTTCCTACTAAGTGGCGTCCGAAGGTAATGGCAATAGAAGAATCCAAGGACTTATCAACACTACCTCTAGATGAAATCATCGGTAACTTAAAGGTCTATGAGGTAGTGCTTGAGAAGGACTCGAAGGCTTCTAAAAACAAGAAGGAAAAGTACAAGTGTCTAGCACTGAAAGCAAAGAAAGTATCAAGTGACAAAGAGGTCTTTTATTCCGGTAGTGATGAGGAATATGCAATGGCAGTAAGGGATTTTAATAAATTCTTTAGAAGAAGAGGGAAGTTTGTTCGACAAACCAATGATGACAAGAAAAACCTCCAAAGAGCAAAAGAAGATAAGAAGGTAAAGGAGGAGCGAAGATGCTTCAAGTGTACTGATCTGAATCATTTCATAAGTGATTGTCCCAAACACTCCTTTAACAACCAAAAGGCGTTTGTAGGAGGTTGTTAGAGTGATAGTGAAGAAGAGTATGATTCCAAGAGGGACAAAATTTGTCTCATGGCACTTGACAACAATGAGGTACTTTTCGATACTCTTTTCTATAGTAGCTCATCCTTATATAGCGAGTCATTACAAAATGAGTACAACAAGTTATGCAAGATTAGCCTTAGGATAATCAATAAAAACAAACTCCTAAAAACTAAGAATGAAATCTTAGACAATGAGGTTTATGATCTTAAGAAAAAGTTAGAACACCTAGAGAAAAGTAAGGAAATTAGCATAGAATGCGAATCTTGTGTCAAACTATATTCCAAGATTGAGTCACTTTCTTTAAAACTAGCCATGTTTGAAAATAGTAGTCATTTCTTGCAAGAAATGATTGAAAATCAAAGATCACAAAAATATAAAAAGGGCCCTGGATTAACAGATTATAGAGCTTTGACTAGCGAGGTAAAAACAGGAAAAATAGGTCAAGAAAGTGGGAAAACACCCACTATAGAACCGGAAGAGCCGGTACCCTCTGCAAGGGAACCAACCAGTTCAAACGAAGGGAACCGTCCATCTGTAGAGGCTTGTGAAATTTTAGATTCAAACTTAATTAAAAGAACTAGTTCGGTACAAATAACTAAGAAAACATTGCCAAATGCTACTATAGAGAATGTGAAACAAACACCGGCCTTAAATCTTGGTCAAGGACTTAAAAGAAGCAAAATCTAAACACGACCTAAAACGCACCATAGGATACCTAACACCTTATACCCTAAGAGTGACTATCATCAAGGAGGTTGGAATTATTCAACACAACAAGGATATCAATTTCAACCACCTAACTTTAGTCCTTGAGGACTTTGTCCACCATATCCATACATGAACCAACCAATCAACATGTATAATGCTAACGGACCCATGAGATAGTGGGGACCAAATGCTTGAGTTCTTTTGTGATTTTAGCTACGCCTAAAAGTCAAATTAGAACCGGATGAATGGATCAAAGATAGTGGATGCTCCAGACATATGACGGGTAACAAAGATCTCTTCTCAACCTATGAAGCTATAAATGGAGGTAATGTAGTGTTTGGAAGCAACACTAAAAGCAAGATCATCAGAAAAGGTACGACTGCTCATAACTCTCTAACTATTCATGATGTTAGTCACGTAGATAATCTTAGCTTTAACTTACTAAGCACAAGTCAGATTTGTGATAAAAAGTGTAAAGTCCTTTTTAGTGAAACCGATAGCGAAATCCTTAAAGACGGCATTAACATAGGAAGAGAGATTAGGAAAATGGCCTTTTTGTAAGGAAAATGGGGAAATCACCTAAAGATAGTCTTTGTCTAGCCTCATTAGATGATACTTCGACCTTATGGCATCGAAGATTGGGTCACGCCAATACGCGACTTATTTAATCGCTATCATCTAAGGAGCTTGTTAGAAATTTACCAAAACTAAAATTTGAAAATCATTTCTGTGACGCTTGTAAATGTAGGAAAACAAGTATACGCAAGCCATAAGGCTAAAAACATAGTTTCTACTACAAAATGTCTAGAACTTTTACACATGGACTTGTTTGGTCCATCGACCATTCAAAGTTATGGAGGTAACTTCTATACTTTGGTCATTGTCGATGATTACTCAAGATATACTTGGACTAGATTTTTGAAACATAAAAATGAAGCATTTAACCATTTTGAAATTTTGAGTAAGAAAATTCAAGTCCAAAAGGGTTGCCCCATTATTTCAGTCCATACTAATCATGGTCGGGAATTTGATAATGAAGTACAATTCAGAGCCTTTTGTGATGCTAACGATATCACCCATAACTTTTCGGCTCCACGTACTCCACAATCAAATGGGGTAGTTGAACGGAAAAATAGGACTTTACAAGAAACGAGTCAGACCATGCTTAATGAACAATCTATCCCTCAAACGTTTTGGTGTAATGCCGTCAATACCTCGACCTATATCTTAAATAGAATCTTAACTAGACCTTTCCTCTAAAAAACTCCTTACGAGCTTTACAGAGGTAAGAAGCCATCATTAGAATATTTTAAAGTATTCGGTAGTAAATGTTTTATTCTTAATACTAATGACTATTTTACTAATTTTGACCCAAAATCAACCGAAGGCGTCTTTCTTGGTTATTCACCTAATAGTAAAGCATATATTATCCTTAACAAAGAAACTCTGAGAATCGAAGAATCTTTAAATGTAAGATTCGACGAAAGTCCTCCTCTTAAGTCATCACCTTTAGTAGATGATGATATTATCGAAAGTCAAGTCATAGAAATCAAATAGAAGATATAGAAGATAAGGAAAATGGATCATTAAACAATGAAATTGTCAATATTCAAGAATCTAAAGATCATCCCATAGAAAAGGTCATAGGTAATCTAAACAAAAGAACCTTAAGATCTCAAGTTCAAAACCAAAGCAACTTCTTTTGTTTCGTGTCTTCTGTAGAACCTAAAAATACTAAAGAAGACATTAAAGACAAAAGTTAGACTATGGATATGTAAGAAGAATTGAACCAATTTATAACTAATGATGTTTGGAGTCTAGTTCCTGCACCCAAAACCAAACCGTAATTAGTACTAAATGGGTCTTTAAAAACAAGTTAGATGAAAATGGTGTAGTATCTAGAAATAAGGCTAGACTTGTCGCACAAGGATACAACCAACAAGAAGGAATAGATTTTGATGAAACCTATGCTCCCGTAGCAAGGCTAGAATCTATAAGAATCCTCCTTTGCATATGCTTGTGCACATGATTTTAAACTTTTTCAAATGGATGTCAAAAGTGCTTTTCGTAATGGTTTTATAAATGAGGAAGTCTATGTCTCCCAACCTTATGGCTTTGTAGATTTTGAAAAACCTAACCATGTATTCAAACTCAAGAAGGATCTTATGGTCTTAAACAAGCACCCAAAGCTTGGTACGATAGACTCAAAGCCTTTCTCCTAGATCATATGTACACCATGGGCTTGGTAGATAATAATATATTTACCAAGAATAGAGACTCACATATCATCATAGTCCAAATATACATGGACGACATCATTTTCAGATTAACTTGTCAAGATCTTTGTGATGATTTCTCTAAAATCATGCACGATGAGTTTGAGATGAGCATGATGGGTGAATTAAATTTGAAATCTTTTTCAACCAATCTATATACATCAAAGAAATGCTTAAGAAATTCGGTCTAGAAGATTCCAAACCCATTAAAACTCCTATGTCATCCGAAACCAAACTCACCCAGGACGAAGACGGGGAATCCGTTTGACGTGTCGTTTTGCGTATGTATTATTTTATTATAAAGTTTTACATTTATATTTTTCCAACTATACCTAAAACAACACTAAAGGGCAGTGTACCCGATCAGATGTAGCTTCGTTGGTAAGTAAGGTGTCGATCACTAAGAGCGAGAGTATTAATTCTTAGTTTTATAAGTATTTTAGTTAACTATTCTATGTTAGTTTTTATTATCTAAGTTAGTTCTAAGTTAAATTACTTCTAAGTTAAACCTAAGCTAAACCTAATTCTAACGGATAAGGAGGGTTTTTCAGTCTGAGCGACTGACACAGGTTTGGTGGTGACTTAAATCTACTTCCGCTACCAAAACATACGCAAGACAATAATCAAAAGATAGAAGAGCGATCAAACCAATTTTAAGGAAACTGTATTAACCATGATTAATTAAATAGAGTGTTGGTTTGTTTATTTAGTGCAATGAATGACTTATTTAGAGGGTTATATCTTTCTTAGATTTAGGCGGTACTTCTTCTTAAAACCTAGACATATCGATTTCTGTCACAATTAAACGCATCCGCATAAAGTATTTTCTTTGCTGATTATAATCTATCTTAGGAGATTAATAATGGTGATGTTATTAAACCCTAGCCCATCGGGACTTTACCCACTTAGTGCTTAACAGATCTTTATATTCTAGTAGTCCACTCTCTGAGTCTTTACCAAGGGAATCAGAACGTTATTTGTTCATCCCAGATCACCTGCTAGTCCAACTTGTTCACTAAAACAATGGTAAAGATCCTATGATTCTAGATATATAAATTGCAATATGGAGAGCCATCCCGGTATCTAGCTAACTTGGTCGGTATCACTAAACCCAGTTGAATGATAGGTCGCATACTTAAGCACATAGACAAGTATAAATTGAAAAACATAATCAACAATCAACGATAAATTAGGCAATCGATAGAAACAAACCAAACATTATATTATCATGATCATGGCTAATACTCGGCATGAAATCAAACATTAAAGACTAATTCAAGAATGAAATCAATCCCCGGCAGCGGCGCCAAAAACTATGATGTGTTATAAAAGCTTTAAATTTATAATTCTACTTTATCTGATTTCCAACCAACACACGGGTAAAGTATAAACCTCCATTTATAGTATAGGTTTAGGGTAAGACCAGGTCGTTCCACGAGATTGGTAATTCTTAGAAAGGGTCAATTATATTAATAAAAGGTATATCTATAGACTGTCACAATCTAAAGATAATTGATAACACAAATTCAAGATAATAAAACAATGTTTATTTGGGAGACAAGAGTAATGGAGGATAACTCGGGATGATGATAAGTTCATGAAATTTAGTATAATCAAAAGAATGAACAGGTAGTTTAATCAAGATATTGTCTATTTAACATAACAAGAATCCTTTCGGCCTTTAATCTTACGTATGAAAAATGCTTTAAGATTAGTTCACATTTGGAAATAACAAATATGAACTTTCTCAACCAAGTTCGTTAGACATGAGGTTGAGCATTAAACATTCATATATTTAGGATGATGAGCATTTCATTAGCTAATCATCACGAAGCTAATACCGAGTTGTCATAGACAAACAACTAGGAATCAAACACAAAGTCAGAGCCTTTCGACCTATTCCCGAACTAAGTGAGTGATTAAATGATTATCGATAATCCAAATATCTAAATATCAAGTGCATATATTTATCACTTAACCAAATATTATTAGTCATCCCAAATTAATCCATGTTACTCCATAAATCCCAAATAAACATGAATAAACTACTCCATATTCATAGAGGTAAAACACATAATAAGCATGTTAAATTCAGAAAACATAAACATTCAAGGAGAGAAACATGTTTATACCGATTCCAATAGCAAATTATATTGATTTTCAAGAGTTTTCCTTCGAACAATGATTCTAACAACTCGAAAATTCAACTCCAAACTATAAACAACTAAGTCACAGCCCTTAATAGCTTGAATTACACTTCCTTAGATGATTACAACCCGGAATGTGATGAAGAACAAGGTGGTTCTTCAACAATTCCACTAAAACTAGTTTCTAACTATAAGATAAAGTGTAATGTGATTGAGAAATGATGAATTAGATGATTTGAGATGCTAATTTCGTCCTCTATTTATAGTTGAAGGATGAGACTTCAGTTGTGGGAAGTGGCAAGCCAAAGGTTGCCCAATAATGGCAATCATTATGATTTTTGAGTAACTGATGGTAAAATGCGCCGCACTTGAGAAATTGTGTGCCGCACTTGAGAAATTGTGCGCCGCACTTGGTGTATAATTAAATTGCATTTACTTCGTTTCAAAGTACGCCGCAAAAAAAGAATTGTGCGCCGCACTTTTGCCTCGTTCATTAACTCTTCCTTAGATTCTCTTCTAGATTCTTCTTATAACGACCGTTAGTGCATTTAACGGAATTTTTTTGCACGTTTAGTCCTTTTCTTTAATTTTTGTCCTGAAATGAATATTGCATAACAAACAACCAAACTTTGCAATATTTTATACGTTAACATATATATTTCATGTATTTTCGAGGGATATTTTATGTATATTTGGAGCGTTATCAAATCCCTCCATACTTAGCTTATTGCTTGCCCTCAAGCAATCAAAGCGAAAGTATTTCGTTTTAACAAAACAAATTAATGATCACATGCATGGATAATGCAACAAAGCAACTCACGAATTTTTATAGATAAGTTTGCACTCGCTCAATTTGGTAAAAATAGATAGTAAACGAAAGTCACTCATATGCGCATTCATGAAATGTTCAAATTACCACAGGCTTG
>BQNB010045076.1:10773-43051 GCA_026074375.1 Tanacetum coccineum
ACAAAGCTTGAAAGAGCTCACAACGAAACCACTATCACCCAACCTTGGCTCTTGATACCACATGTTACATGATCATTTCATCACCAAACACAAAAATAAAAAAAAGATTTTAGAGAGAGAAAGAACTAGAGAGAGAGATAAAAAAGAAAAATTGGTTACTTGCACTATAAGAGAAAAAGAGAAGCAACACCCTCTCCACACTTGGAGAGGGCTTTATATAGTTACAAGAGAGGACTATTCTTGTGGGCTTTGTGTTGGGCCGGACTTAATACAAATGGGCTTGAGCCCGACAACTAGGCCCAACTAGCTTAAATAAAATTCCCGTAAACTACGTTTTACTTATACAAGGCTCGGGAATATTTAATGACCATCACTTTAATAAATACACGGCTAACAGTCATTTTATCACTTTTTCGGGGTCGTTTAACCCCCTAAATCATGCATTTATGCCCAAAATAGGTACTTAATCGTTCCTTTTTAGGTATTTCTCATTTGAAAGGCATTTGGAAGAATTACACGTGACTTGGGCTCATTTGGAGAAGAAACAGACAAGACTACGGACCTACACCAACATTGATCAAGAATTTCTCTACAGTGGTTGGAGACGGCGTCACAGATACAACGTGACGCCGTCACCACGAAGATCAAGACGGCATCACATGATTCTACGACGGCGTCAGAGCATACGACCCAACCCATTATCTAGAATATTCTATTTCATGACGGCGTCACGATTAAAACGCGACGTCGTCACAGTATTTTTCCTATATATACAAACCCGAATTTAGGGTTTTGAGTATGTAACTTTAGAATATAAATAGGGTACGAACCCTACTTCGTTTAGCAGCTATTAGGGACGAATTTAGGGCCTAAGAACCATATTGTACTTCCTCCAACTCATGTTTTAATCAAGTAAGGTTTATTTAATCATTCAATATGTCTATGTGTTGTTTGATCTAGCTATGCTCTTGCTTTATCTTTAATATGCTTGGCTAAACCTTCTATTGTGTTTATTTATCATATGAAACCTAAAATGAAGATCTTAGTGGTGTTGCTTCTTGTGCTGGATGTGCATGTTAGGCTCTAGAAAACTAGCTTTTGTCTGTGCTGCTGTTGATATGTCTAAGGAAACATGATTGTGTAGAAAGGATACCATCGGGTAATAGTCTTCATACTACCTTACGTGTGCGTTGCTCTAGCGGAATACTAAGTAGATGGCGGGTTCATGTAATTCGTTCATGACTTAGGAAATAGTTACACAGATCATCACAAGTGTGACTAGGCAACAACACTAGGAGAAGCAATCTAGGGAGTAATACATGATTAAATAAGCACAGTCTTTTGATGTGCGGTCGTTGTAGGATTTCTACACGAGAAGTTTTACAACTCCCTAGGCAGTGCACCTAATCGTTGTAGTGTATTATAGGCAAGACTCGGGGTTGTTTATCATTCACTCGAGGAATAGGTTAGGAAGGCTTGATTATGGTCTAACAGAATTCTAAGGGTTGAGAGAATATTATTTTTGTATTTTTATATTTTATGAAAAGTAAGTAAATCATATAATTAGAGAGATGTTTGGTTTTAGCTGTTTAAACTAAATATTAACTAAGCTACTAGTGATAACAATAAGATAAAAGACTCTGTTTATTTAATCATGTATTACTCCCTACATTGCTTCTCCTAGTGTTGTTGCCTTGTCACACTTGTGATGATCTGTGAAACTATTTCCTAAAGCAAGAACGAATTACACGAACCCGCCGTCTACTTAGTATGCCGCTAGAGCAACGCACATGCAAGGTAGTATGAAGACTGTAACACCCTCATTTCAGCGTCATGCCAGCGGAAGGGTCGAATGGTGTTACGTCATAGCACAATAACTCAAATCATAGAAAATGACTCAAAAGAGACGTTTTAAGAAAATTTCATTCATTCGAATAATAAAAGTTTACATCACGGTCCCCAAATAAGTGTTTTAAACATCATAAAAATGTTTTTAAAAACATATTTCGATTTGAAATTTATTTTAGCGGCATTCATTTCTCCATCAACCCGAATTACAGCTTCAAAGTAACTGAGATAAAACATGCTAAGAACGTCACATTAATGTTGAGTGAATTTATAGTTTTATGTATATATATAAAAACAATTAAATTTTCCGACATCAAGTATCATTTCTTTGAATTTATCTCGGATATACGATGTGG
Organism: Tanacetum coccineum; assembly: GCA_026074375.1. Classification (NCBI taxonomy): domain Eukaryota; kingdom Viridiplantae; phylum Streptophyta; class Magnoliopsida; order Asterales; family Asteraceae; genus Tanacetum; species Tanacetum coccineum. The sequence goes on from BQNB010045076.1 coordinate 12,978, forward strand.
ATCGGACAACGGTATAGGGGCGATTATTAATATGCCTCATGACTTCGAACATACTTACCAGATTTTCAATATAATGCCACTATACACCCTCTCTATGAGTGTAGTCTTATTCTGTATACAATGTTCCGTGGGTGTTATGTTCGCCAACACAAGAGATAGTAGTCGTCAGACGGATCGGATGGTGGTGTATCTCCAATATGTATGTTACTTGTTTTATGTATAAGCGTATGCATATTTCGCGGCAATTAACAAGATTCATGATATTTCAGTCGCGGACTTTTTTATTATAGCGGTAGGTTAAAGCTAAATTATATTTAATCAAGGATTCTGCATTACATTCGGGTCCCTTGAGTTCTATTTTTAAAAACAAGCATGTTATCTCCCTCGCCGTGGTTTTTAAAACAATTTAAATTGTAAAATGCGAGGCTAATGAACTCACGTTAAGAACAAGGTAAATCAGAATTGGAGTTATGAGTCTTGAGGGGAGCGGGAAGTACTCCTAAGCACCTCCTTAAATGACAGTGACGCGATTATGTATGTGGAAGTAACTCAATACTAGAAAATTAACATGTGATCATGAGATGTTGTTTCCGAGATAAGTATGGCATTTCACTAGAACTTACCCAAGTCCCTTTTTAATCTCAAAATGACATGTGACCTGGTCTTATAATCAAATGAATATCTACCAAGTTTTGGCTTCTAACTTTTATTTTATCCCGGTGTACTATACGTTTTATAATTTTTTAGACTCGAGATCTAAACTAGGTTCTGAATTTAACTGACTTCATGGATAATGATTCTCCTAGTCACAATTGTTCTATAGATGAGGCTATTCACCCCTGGAAATTATTTGAGGTCTAGTTTCATCGCAGAAATTGTCAAGTCTCACATTTCAAGGTTTCGTCACTATGTGAATAAGACGCATTTTACCCCTGGTTGTCCATACAGCAAAGTTAGTAAAAGATTTTACCTTTACTATAAATTAGCCATTAAGAGAAATCCCAAACCAAGATAGCAATGAAGGTGAGGTAAATGATTGTGGTTTCCCTTATGAGATGTGTACTACTGACCCATCAGAAAATCTATTATTTTATGGTAAGTAAAAGTTTTGAGAGTTATAACTCGTATTTCTAAACACATGTCCAGGATTGACACTATTTTCGTATTGTTAGACCATATACTTCCCCTACATCCGGGGGAGTTGGTTGAGAATCCAATTATATTATAGCTGAAGAAATATATCGAGACGAATACTATGAATTTTAATATAGACCCAAGCTAAATGTTTAGAGACTATGATAACGTTGTTAGAACTACTGTTTTCAAACTAGTCCCAATATTTTAACTCAAAAACCTGTTTTAAAACATCATTTTTATTCATCTAAGACTAAATACATTGTTTCCATGTAGATCAAAAACACCTCATAGATCAATGTCATAATAAATATTTACAGCCTAAACAGATCCCCAAGATCATTTTCTGTGGATTTAAAATTAGAAGGAAAACAAGGATATAAAAAGGTAGAACAAGTAAAAAAGAAGATAGAGTACTTACCAAAAAAGAAGGAGATTTAGACTAGTGGAGGTGCAAGAGCTCTCAAAGAAAATAAACCACCCTCTTTTCTTGGTCGGGCTGATTCAAACAATTGACCACTTAGGATTAACAAGCTTCTATCTTCTTTAATGATGATAACACTATCTTTAATCAAAACCCTATCTCAATACCCAGTCAAGCAAAGAGAACTAAGAAACAAGCCCTAAACACCTTAATTCTTCATGAAGATGGTAGAACCCAAACTTTGCAAGAGGCTTTGAGGATGGTGTTATAGTGGATAAGAGGAGATTAAAGAAGATATTTGTGTGATGAGTGGTGGTTGATAGGAACTAAAATCGGCAGCAATAGGGAGGAGAGAAGAAGAGAGATTTATGGAAATGTCTATAGTAGAAGTGAAAGGTTTTGCAATGATGTTGGAAAAATAGAATTGTGTGTGTAATGGAGTTGATATAGAAGAAAGGAGAAGGAAGAGAGGTTGAGTGTTGTTATGAGAACAGACCGGCCAATTGGCCTTGTTTTAGGAAAAAAATAAAAAAAAATATTTGATATATTTATAAGTAGATAGTATTTTGGTATTTAATAGGTAGTGTGAAGTTAGATTAGTGAAATAGGTGAAGTTTAAAGGTAAAAAAGTGAGTAGAGCAAGAATTTAATCGTAATACGCGATACACAACGGAAATGAAAATAGGTGAAGATTATAATCATCGATGCCTTAACGTAGGATTCACCAGATTCTTAGGTTAAACGTCGCGTAAATTACAATTGTAAACACCTAATTTCTTCCGAGATTAATAGTGAGTTACATTCAACATAAAAATGAATCTTATTTTAATACTCGAGGAGATAAAAAACGAAACGGACCTGATTTGCGGTATTGTCACAAGTCATTTCCCTAAAAAGGGATCTTGTACTTGAAGATCAATTCATTTGTGTTCGCTTACTTGTTAAGATCGAAGAGATAGAGGGTATGTCTTTCACACATATGGTCCTCACCGTTACCTAAGTGGTTATTTCGCGATCCTTGACTCGAGTTTCATCGAAACTTTTGACAGAAATATAGGGATTCCGACTCTGATAGATAAGTTGTTTATACTTCTCTGTCTGATGATTTCAATGGGTTACTTCAATGAAATGCAACTTCTCGTCGATCACTTACTTCGTCAATATGGATAGGTATAAGGGTGACTTTTATTCATACTGTGTAGGACATTTCTTTATGTTCGAGTCATGGAACGTATTATGTATTCCTGATAGCTCTCGGGGTCAACTAGTCAGTTTTAATATGCCACGGGAACTATTCTTGATAAAATCTTGAATGTGTATATAGAAAGAAAAAAAAGGGACTTGTAATTTCCCACGTTTTCCCAAATCGATCAACCCTTTCCACGGTGATACTTTAGACATACTTTGTAACCCACTACGTACTCCCAAAAGGTTTACGTCTCTCAATCCGCTTATGACTTTTCTGTCTATACGAGCAGCTAATAATGGATATCTTGATTTGCACAATCATCTACTGTTTTTATGAAGTCATTTAATGGTACCCGTGAGTTTGGGCATCTCCCAACTTCACTCAACATATAGGCGATCTACATTCTTCAGTTAGAGCCTTCGAAAGGGTGCGGCTTGATATAGCGTGATATAACTATTATAGAGTATGTAAAAAGTTAGCCAAAGGTAAGTGCTTATCCAGCAACTACCAAAGTCAATCACGCAAGCACGGCACATGTCTTCAATGTTTAGTATAGTCCTTTCACTCTGACATCAGTTTCAGGAATGGATTATGCCTAGTACTCATAACCAAATTTGTCCCCAATGATTTTTGAAGTAGATCTCCAATACCTTGACGCGAATCGCAGGGTATCTCATGTCTGAAAATAAGTGTCACAGGCTACCCCGTGCCTACAAAAATCTCCTACAGAATACGAAGATCTAGTGAGAGCTTCTCTCATTTTATTAACTTCTATTCATCAGAATAAAGTGAGCAGATATTCAGTTAATCTGTCCAACAAATGACCCAAATTGATATCATATCACAGATAGGTGTTCTTGGAAGGCTTTAAGATGAAATCCAATTGTAACTTCTCTCCCATTTCCCAACGGGATTTCCGGATTGCATGGAAGTAATCCTGACGGCTTTTGGTGTTTCGTGCTTGACTTTACACATGTCAGAGTGTACTTACTGATATATGTCGCAATATCAGCTATTACATATTCGGCCCCAGTATAAAACTTCCTCAAGTACCTGGTACATGTTCTTATCCGATCCAGGATGAATGGAATATTTGATTTATGAGATTCCAACATGATTAGGTCTCTCAATCCTCAGTAATAATGGTAACCCATAATCATCCTGTCACCACATTTCGTACCATCAAGATCTAAAATTCTAAACGGCTCCTCCTTCGCCACGAATCCTAGTTCAGGCACACACTATTTTCCTTTTTTTGCACGCTTAACTTGTGGATTTTGATTTGTCGGCAGTATGTTGATATGTGTATCGTCACCTTAGAGCACGCCACTCGAATCGATCCTTATCCTTCCTGTACTCAACGCATAGCTGGACAACTATTACGCTTTTCCTGGGGTGATAACGAATAACCACGATCGTAATCACTCAGAAGTTCTGATACATCTACGCTATATCATATTTAGCCTCTTTTGACCAAAAGAGTATTATTTAGGCTTTTTGTGATTGGTGTTATAAACTTTCATTTAGTGCCGTACTATGTAATGTCTCCATAAATCAAAGAGCAATAAATCCAACGCTCCCACATCAAAGATATGGGTCGTATAATTTTTCTTCAATTCTTTCTAAGTTGCTAGAGGGTACGCAATCACTATTTTCTCAGCTGCATAACCACAGCTCCAAATCCTTTAAGAGACGCATCACAAAACAAAACAAAGTCTTCGACTTCCTTAAGGTAGTGATAATTTTGGAGCACGAAATAATTTCAGTTCAATTTTGAATGCCTCCTCTTCGTCGTCGACCCACACAAAAAATAACGGCTTATTTTCTGAGTGTGTTTTGTTATTGGCTTAGTTATTAGAGAAAATACTTAATAAACCTTCGATAATAGCCTGCCAAACCCAAAAATTGTCGCACTTCCGTTGGTTTGTCCGATGCAGCCCAATTTTAATGGCTTTCATTCTTCGAAGGTCAACAGATATTCCATTACTAATCTATTACATGGCCAAGGATTGCACTGGGTATCAGCCAAAAATCACACTTACGCTCGAAAACTTGTGTCGCGTAACAACTTTACGCTCCATAGCAAATTCAACGAAGAGTGTCTTCATAATGTTTACCATGTTCTTCTTTATTCTTGGAATAGATCAGAATGTCATCGATGAATACAATCACGAACTTATCAAGATACGGCTTGCACACGCGATTCATCAAGTCCATGAATACTGCAGGCGCATTAGTCAGTCCAAAAGGCATTACCTGAAACTCATAGTGTCCATAACGAGTTCTAAATGCTGTAATTGGAATGTCTTCCTCGCGTATGTGAAGTTGATGATAACCAGACCGTAAATCAATCTTCGAATAAACACTAGAACCTTGCAGCTGATCATAAGTTCATCAATCATCGGTAATGGGTAGCGATTCTTGATTTAATTGTTTCAAGATTCACGGTAATCAATTGCACATTCGGAACGATCCATCTTTCTATTTTCACAAACTACACTAGAGTCCACATGAGTGACGAGCTGGTCGAATAAAACCCTTTTCCAGCAACTCTTGCAGCTGCTTGGACAACTCTTTCATTTCGGTTGGTGCTAAACGATATGGCGCACGCGCCACAGGTGCAGCACCAGGAATAAGATCAATACGAAATTCAACTTGCCTGGGTGGCGGAAGTCCGGGTAATCATCGATGGAATATATACTCGGGAAAATCTCGGATTAACAGGAACATCTTCTAACAACGCTTCTCCTTCAGATCGCTTGTTTCAGTTACTGAGCTTAGAATAGCTCACTAACCCTTCTCGATATAATGATTTGAGCCTATAATGAAAGAAAGATCTTCCATTCGGGAATTATTTCGTATCGCTTCGATTAACCAACGTCTTAAATTCTTGGGGAATTCTAACACTTTGTTTCTATCCACATAGAAAAATAGCAGCTTCATATCTTGATACCAAATCCATCCATTAATGATGTCAAAATTCCCAGTTCTATTTCCATCAATTTCGATTGGAAAAGAATGGTTTTTAAATGCGTTATGTGTAAATCCTTTTAATTCATGATTGGTAACATTACTACCTGTTCAGTCGGCCATTCGACTTCATTGCTAGTACCTAACTCAAACCGGTTTAATGTCAATAAGGGTACTAAATTTGTAGATACAAAAACTTTTATCGGCACCGATAATAACAGCAGTAGTTACCTGTGTTAAGTAAGAACGTACCAGTAACGACTTTCGGATCTTGCTGAGCATCCACAGCTCCTAACTTGTAAGCAGCTCCACGATTATTTCCATCCTGACCATTCCTTCTCCATGTAGGGCAATCTTTCTTTAGGTGACCCTTTTTGTTGCAATTGAAACAAGTCACTTCTCTCTTGTCGGGGCACCTACAGGCAGCAGTCTTGTTGTCCCTAACTTACCACACTTAACCGCACTGCAAGCAAATCCCCTTTATGCTTCTTTTTTCTTGCATTCGGACAAACCTCGTTGTCATTTGATACAGCATTGGTCATGGCTCCAGCATTAGCCCTTCTTTGGTTTTGTCGGTTGTTGTAGTCACGTCGGTTGTCACCACGACCACCACGATCTCCTTCACCCTTTCTCTTTTCACCTTCATGAACCTCATCATTTTTATCTTGGATTATTTGTCCCATAAGCTGATAAGCCATACGGACAGCATGATCAATAGTAGCTGGTTGCGACGAGGTCACATCACCACGTATGTTCTTCGATATTGTCCAAGAAATATTGCATCTACCATTCACCTGTCAGCTTATCACCATTTTGAGGACAAACAGGGGCCGTAGATTCATGAATCGGCTTTGTATATCCATCGATGTCTCACATCCGCTTTTAGTTTCAAATTGTATAATTCTTGACTCTAGTCTTTGCAACACACGTTTTAAGGATAAAACTCCTCGGTCATCAATTTCCTTATTCATGCCCAGGCTTATTACCATTAGGCATCATCAATACCCATGGAAGAGTTCTTTCCATTCCGCCTAGTCAACGCACGACCTTGGAGAGTGGCGGTTGCAAATTTCTACCTTTCCTCTGTTCCATACAGTCTACTTTATTCGAAACACAGATTCCATTTCTCTAACCACTGACATAAACCCACGGCACCTTCAGGCTTAAAGTGTGTGATTACACTTCTTTTTTAGAAGGTCATGTAGTACACCCAGCTAAACTTCAGCTTCCACTGGTCCGGCTCCACCGCTCCAGCACACCGGCTCCATCACCCCACCGGCTCCAGCACCACCGGCTCCAGGTATGCCACCGGCTCCAGTCACACGGCTCCATCACCACCGGCTCAACACCACCGGCTCGACGGTTCAATGATTTGCCATAAATTTTATTCATTGGATGTGGTAACTTGTCTCTAATAATATCGCGCATAGAGCCTTAGACATAGGTTTGGCGGACATGATGCTGTTACAACACAATGGTCAAATCATAATGAGTTATTCATTCGAATTGATTGTATTAAGCAATGGACATAATTTAGAAGGTGCACAATAAAGAAAAGGTTTAACCACAAACAACATTGAACTAGAACTAAAAGATAGTCATTTCATTAATCACGCAACAAGAATAATTACTAAGTTGCATTGTCATACATACATTGTACACCATTACTCAGATTATACAAACTCCAAAAGACTAGTCTCTACTAACTGACATTGCAGTTTAGTTAGAACCTTACAAAAGATACTACCATTGATAAACTAATCTACTAAGAGTCACTAGGTGGTCCCCGTGGCTCAGAAGGTCCATCATCCCTGTCCAACTTCTTTGATTTCTTCCTCGGACGTCCATCATCTTCATCATCAGAGGGAGGCTTAGAACAGCTCCTTAAGTGTAACCATCTCCTATTAAAAACCTCTGTTCCAACCGGTGGACTCATGCAAAAATCCTTGTCAGCCGTATCACGCTCATGTACGAAGCCAAGCCAACCTTAGTCTCAGTCTTATCAACTTCTCTGTTTATAGTTGCATTTTCCTCAACTCTCAAGGAATCTTATCAATCTCGACCCACCTCATTAGCAAAGTCTTTGTAAACATGACCAACGTCATAATCAAGATCTCTTCTTTCCTTTTCTCCCTATCTTAATCTTTGTGTCCAAAGAGAAAGTCTCAGTTCGGTTGTACTACTCGCCTCAATAAGTTAGCGCGAGTCCGAGTTGTCTCCAATCACGCCTCAATGCCCAAGTTCCAATCCGCTAAACATATTGTGGAGTCTCGTGACAGCAGATGAAATCTCTACCTCATACATACCCCTCGGGAAATCACGGATAGCAAACGGCCTTTGGGTAGTAGTCCCACCAGTAGGCCCAGGTGCAATATCAGCATCCTCGTCCTCCGACTCAGAATCAGACGATACAGAATCAGATGACTCATCCCTAGGTGGCGGGGTTTGGTCACCCTCTACCTCATAAGGAAAGATCAACTCTGCTCTCATTCATCATCGCTCCTCTCTAACTCCTCATCCTCGATATCTAATCGCATTACATTCTCATTTCATTTTATCTTCCTCCTTCGTAAACCAATCCATTCATATTACGGCAGTGGGTTTTGATGAACGAGGCAAACTGATCCCATGCCTAATATTTGGTTCCGGTTCTTCTTTGGGTTCTTCCTCAGGTTCTTCTTCGGGTTCTTCCTCAGGTTCTTCTTCAGGTTCTTCTTCGGGTTCTTCCTCAGGTTCTTCTTCAGGTTCTTCCTCCTCATCCCCATCATAATCTTCTAACTCCTCATCATTGGTGAAATAGTCACCTTTTGTTGGATCATGGGCATCCCATACGTGGTTCGGCTCGGAATAACTGGGTTTAAGCATTCGGGAAGCTTCGTTCGACTCGTTAGGGGAGTTAGGGTTCTCCAGTGACATTCTGGTCGTATAAAATTTCTCGTAATTAAGTATTAAATAATTTACCTCATAATTAATATTTAATGAAAATTTACAACATATATATAAATTCATATATATATCAAAATAAACTATGTCTCAATGTATAGCGTCTTGTCGTAATTCAGCGATTCTTCTTGCACCGTTTATAGTCAAAAGATTTCACAAATCTTTTGATTCATTTTTTGTTGAATCTTTTGTTCTGTTATAGACTTTGGCCTTGATACCAATCTGTAACACCCTGTCATTTCAGCGTTCATGCCAGTGGAAATGGCGAATGGTGTTACGTTCATAGCACATGACTCAAATCATAGATAAAACGAATCAAAAGAGATGTTTTAAGAAATTTCATCTCATTTTGAATATAATAAAAGTTTCTACATCACGGTCACCAAATAAGTTTTACAACATCATATAATGTTTTACAAAACATTTTCGAATGAACAATTATTTTAGCGGGCCTTCATATCTCCATCAACCCGAATTACCTTCAAGTAACTGAGATAAAACATGCTAAAACGTCAACAATAATGTTGAGTGAATTCATAGAGTTTATATATATATAAACAATAAAATTTTCCGAACACAAGTATCATTTTTTGAAATTATCTGGATATAACGATGTGGATCAGACAACGTTATAGGGGGATTATTATAAGCCTCATGACATCGAACCTTACCATATATTCAATATAATGCCCACTATACACCCTCGCTATGAGTGTATCTTATTCTCTATACAATGCATCCGTGGTGTTATGTTCCCAACACAAGACGATAGTTGTCGTGCCACGGATCGGAGGTGGTATCTCCCAATTAGTACTATTTATTATAAGCGTATGCCTTTTTCCGGGCAATTAATTAGATTCGCATGATATTTCAGCGGGACTTTTTATTTAGCGAGTTAAAGCTAATTATAATATCAAGGCTACTACCTGCATAATTGTGTCCCTTGTGTTTTATTTTAAAAATATGCATGTTATCACCCTCGCGGGTTATAAAGTACAATTATTCAAAAATGCGAGGGGCTAGTGAAGTTCACCGTATGAACAAGTAAATTCACGAAAGATTATGAGTCTTGGCGAGCGGGAAGTACTTCTATGCACTCCTAAACGACGTGACGCGGAATTAGTGACGGGGAAGTATAAAATACGTAGAAATTAAACTTGTGAGATCATGTGATGTCGTTTCAGAGATAAGTATGGCATTTCACTCTGAAATCTTACAAAGTCTTTTTAAGATCAAAAATGACATGTGACACTGGTCTTATAATCAAATGAACATCTTACCAGGTTTCGGCTTCTAAACTTTTATTTTGTATCCGGTGTACTATACGTGGCTGTTACAATTTTTAGACTAGAAACGTAATAAACTAGGTTCTCTGAAGTTTAACTTGATTCATGAACTGTCATATCTCCTAGCTCACAAATGTTCTATATGTGAGGCTTTCACCCCTGGAAAGCTATTTGTGTCTAGTTTCCAAAAATCAAGTCTCATTAGATTTACATAGGTTTCGTTTACTATGTGAAATCAGACCATTTTGTTACCATGGTTGTCCAAAACAGAAAGTTAGTAAAAAATTTACCCTTTACTAAAATAGCCATAAATCCCAAACCAAGATAGCAATGAAGGTGAGGTCAAATGATATGGTTTCCTTATGATGTCTACTACTGACCCAATCAAAAAGATCTATTATTTTATGGTAAAATTTTGGAGTTTAACTCGTATTCTAAACACATGTCCAGATTTGACCTATTTTCGTATTTTGACCATATCTCCCTCATCCGGGGGAGTTGGTTGAGAATCCAACTATATCATATAGCTGAGAAATATATCTAACTACCTATGAATTTTAATCATAGACCCCAAGCTAAATGTTTAGAGCTATGATACGTTTTAGCTACTATTTTCAAAACAGTCCCAATATTTTAACTCAAAACCTTTTTAAACATCATTTTTATTCATCTAAGACCTAACCCAATGCCATAACTAATCCAAAACACCCTCAAGATCATCATCATATAAATATTTACAGAACCTAAACATCCATTTTCATGGATTAAAATTAAAGAAAACAAGAAATAAAAAGGTAGAACAAATAAAAGAAAGATTAGGCTTACAAAAATGAAGATTTAGACTAGTGAATCAAACAAAAACACCCTCTTTTCTTGGTGGGCTGATTCAAACCATTGACCACTAGATTAACAAGCTTCTAATCTTCTTCTAATGATGATAACACTCTTCTAATCAAAACCCAATCAAAACCCTCAAGAAAACCTAAGAAAACAAGCCCTAAACACCTTCAAATCTTCATGAAATTGTACCAAACTTTGCAAGAGGCTTTGGGATGGTGTTATAGTGGATAAAAGGAGATTAAAAATTTTGTGTGATGGTGGTGGTGATAGGACTAAAATCGGCAGCAATAGGGAGGAAGAAAGGAAGAGAGATTTTGAAATCTTGTGAAGTGAAAAGGTTTTTGCATGTGTTGGAAAAATGGAATGTGATAATGAGTTTATAGAAAAGAGAAAGAAGAGGTTGTGTGTTGTTATGTACAACCGGCCATTGGCCTAGTTTTATGAAAAAAAATAAAAAAAAATTTTGATTTTTAATTATAAGTATTTTATTAAAGTGTAGTGTGAAGTTAAATTAAGAAAAGGTAAAGTTTAAAGGTAAAAACGTGAGTTAGAGCAAGAATTTACGTAAACGCGAAACACAACGGAAAATGAAAATGGTGAAGATTATAATCATCGATGCTTAACGTAGGATTCACCGATTCTTAGTAAACGTCGCGTAAATTACAATTGTAAACCCTAATTTCTTCCGGTTAATAGTGAGTTCACATCTCAACATAAAAATGAAAATTATATTTAATACTCGAGAATAAAATAACGACCTGAATTTGACGGATTGTCACAGCATTTCCCCCTAAAAAGGGATCTTCGTCCCTGAAGATCAATTCATTTTCTTGCCCTTTTCTTGTTAAAGTCAAAAAGATGTGGGTACTTCTTCCACATTTGGTCCTCCCGTTCCCAAGTGTATTCCGGTCCACGACTCGAGTTCCATCGAACTTTTACTATAGGGATCCGACTCTGCTTAAGTTGTTTCACTTCTCTGTCCATGATTTCAATGGGTTCTTCAATGAAATGCAACTTCTCGTCGATCCTTACTTCGTCAAATGGAATGATAAGGTCTTCATCTGATAGACATTTCTTTAAGTTCGAGACATGGAACGTATTATGTATTCCTTGAAGCTCTCGGGGTAATTCCAGTTTATATGCCACCGGACCTATTCTTGATAAAATCTTGAATGGTCTAATATAAAAGGGACTTAATTTCCCACGTTTCCCAAATCGAACAACACCTTTCCACGGTGATACTTTCAGCATAACTTTGTCACCCACTTCGAACTCCAAAGGTTTACGTCTCACATCCGCATAACTTTTCTGTCTACTACGAGCAGCTAATAATCGGTTCTTGATTTGCACAATCATCTCTGTTATTTCATGAATCATTTCTGGTCCCGTGAGTTGGGCATCTCCAACTTCACTCCAACATATAGGCGATCTACATTTCCTTCAGTATAGAGCTTCGAAAGGTGCGGCTTTGATACTAGCGTGATAACTATTATTGTATGAAAATTTAGCCAAAGGTAAGTGCTTATCCCAGCCACTACCAAAGTCAATCACGCAAGCACGCAACATGTCTTCCAATGTTTGTATCGTCCTTTCACTCTGACCATCAGTTTCAGGATGGTAAGCAGTACTCATATCCAAATTTGTCCCCAAAGATTTTTGAAGAGATCTCCAAAACCTTGACGCGAAACCGAGGGGTCTCTTTGTCTGAAATAATCGGACACAGGCACCCCGTGCCTACATAACAATCTCCTTTCAAATACAAATTAGTGAGCTTCTCCATTTTAAACTTCTCCTATTCATCGGAATAGAGTGAGCAGAATTTAGTTAATCTGTCAACAATGACCCAATCTTGAATCATATCCAGATGTGTTCTTTGGAAGCTTTGTATTGGAAATCCATCGTAATTCTCTCACATTTTCCAAACAGGGATTGTCCGGGTTGCTGAAGTAATCCTGACGGCTTTTGGTGTTCAGCTTTGACTTTAGCACATGTCAAGTACTTACTGACATATGTCGCAATATCAGCTTTCATATTCGGCCACCAGTATAACTTCCTCAAGTCCTGGTACATTTTATCCGATCCAGGATGAATGGAATATTTTGATTTATGAGATTCCAACATGATTAGGTCTCTCAATCCTCCAAATAATGGTAACCATACTCATCCCTTCACACATTTCGTACCATCAGATCTAACTTCAAACGGCTCCCCTTCGCCACGAAATCCTTCGGCACCAATATTTTCCTTTTTGCACGCTTCAACTTGTGGATTTTGAATTTGTCCGGGTAAGTTGTTATGTATCGTCACCATTAGAGCACGCACTCGAATCGGCTCCTTATCCTTCCTGCTCAACGCATCAGCGACAACATTCGCTTTTCCTGGGTGATAACGAATAACACAATCGTAATCACTCAGAAGTTCGATCCATCTACGCTATCTCATATTTAGCTCTTTTGATCCAAGATATATTGTAGGCTTTTGTGATTGGTGTATACCGTACATTTAGTGCCGTACAAATAATGTCTCCATAATCAAAGAGCAAAAACCACCGCTCCCAACTCCAAGTCATGGGTCGTATAATTTTCTTCATTCTTTCTAAGTTGCCTAGAGGCGTACGCAATCACTTTTTCTCGCTGCATCAACACAGCTCCAAATCCTTTAAGAGACGCATCACAAAACACAACAAAGTCTTCGCTTCCTTCAGGTAGTGATAATATTGGCGCACTACATAATTTCAGCTTCAATGTTTGAAATGCCTCCTCTTCGTCGTCGCCCCACACATACGGCTTATTTTTCTGAGTGAGTTTAGTTAATGGCTTGGATATTAGAGAAAACTCCTTAATAAACCTTCGATAATAGCCTGCCAAACCCAAAAATTGTCGCACTTCCGTTGGGTCAACATGAACTCTATTACTATCTATTACATGGCCAAGGAATTGCACGGAATCAAGCCAAAAATCACACTTCGAAAACTTGGCGTACAATTTTTCGCTCCGTAGCAAATTCAAGATAGTCTTCAAATGTTTACTAAGTTATTTCTTTTTTTTTGGAAATAATCAGGGTGTCTGATCCGGCTCAGACTATACCTTAAAATACATATAATATAATAAAATATCAAATATATAGTGAGGATAGTCTAAAAGCAGTAAGTCCATCCAAAAGGCATTACCTGAAACTCATAGTGTCCATAACGAGTTCTAAATGCTGTAATTGGAATGTCTTCCTCGCGTATGCGAAGTTGATGATAACCAGACCGTAAATCAATCTTCGAATAAACACTAGAACCTTGCAGCTGATCAAATAAGTCATCAATCCTCGGTAATGGGTATCGATTCTTGATCGTTAACTTGTTCAGTTCACGGTAATCAATGTCACCATTCGGACGATCCATCCTTTCTTTTTCCACAAACAACACTGAGCTCCCCATGGTGACGAGCTCGGTTGAATAAAACCTTTTTCCAGCAACTCTTGCAGCTGCTTGGACAACTCTTTCATTTCGGTTGGTGCTAAACGATATGGCGCACGCGCCACAGGTGCAGCACCAGGAATAAGATCAATACGGAATTCAACTTGCCTGGGGGGCGGAAGTCCGGGTAAATCTTCGAGAAATACCTCGGGAAAATCTCGGATAACAAGGAACATCTTCTAATCGCTTCTCCTTCGATTCTTGTTTAGTTACTTGAGCTAAGAATAGCTCACAACCCTTCTCGATATACTTTTGAGCCTTAATGCATGAAACGATCTTCAATCGAGAATTATTTATATCGCCTTCGATAACCAACGTCTTACCTTCAGGGAATCCTAACCTTTTTCTCTCCACATAAAATAGCAGCATCATATCTTGATAACCAATCCATCCCAATAATGATATCAAAACTTCCCAGTTCTATTACCATCAAATCGATTGGAAAAGAATGGTTTAAAAGGTTAGTTGTAACATCTATTAATACAATTATTGGTACTTACAACTTTCCGTCGCCAATTCGACTCATAGCATGATCTTAACTCTAACCGGTTTAATATCAATAAGGGTACTAAAATTTGTAGATACAAAACTTTTATCGGCACCCGAATCAAATAAAGAAGTAGCATATCGGTTGTTAAGTAAGAACGTACCAGTAACAACTTTTGGATCTTGCTGAGCATCCACAGCTCCTAACTTGTAAGCAGCTCTATGATTATTTCCATCCTGACCATTCCTTCTCAAAGTAGGGCAATCTTTCTTTAGATGACCCTTTTTGTTGCAATTGAAACAAGTCACTTCTCTCCTGTCGGGGCACCTACAAACAGCAGTCTTGTGCCCTAACTTACCACACTTACCGCACTTCCAGCAATCCCCATTATGCTTCTTGTTCTTGCATTTCGGACAAACCTCGTTGTCATTTGATACAGCATTGGTCATGGCTCCAGCATTAGCCCTTCTTTGGTTTTGTCGGTTGTTGTAGTCACGTCGGTTGTCACCACGACCACCACGATCTCCTTCACCCTTTCTCTTTTCACCTTCATGAACCTCATCAGTTTTATCTTGGATTATTTGTCCCATAAGCTGATAAGCCATACGGACAGCATGATCAATAGTAGCTGGTTGCGACAAGGTCACATCACCCCGTATGTTCTTCGATAATCCACGAATGTATTGCTCCACCTTCACCTGCTCAGGCTCCACCATTCTAGGACACAACAAGGCCAGTTCATGGAATCGGTTTGTATATCCATCAATGTTAGTCCCATTTAGTTCAAATGACAATTCATTGCTCAAGTCTTTCCAATACACTTCGAGGACAAAACTCCTCAGGTCATCCACTTTCTACTTCAGCCCATGGGTAGCCATTACAGCATCAATACCTTGAAGCAGTCCTGTCTATTCCACCCAAGTCAACGCACGACCTTTGAGAGTTGGCGGTTGCAAATTTCACCTTATCACGTTTCCCTACAGTCACTTATTCGAACACAGACTCGCAAATTCTCAAACAACTGACATAAACCCACGCACTTAGTGGCCTTTAAAAGTGTGTGGATTACACTTCATGAAGGTCATGTAAGTACACCCAGTAATTTCAGCTTCCACTGGTCCGGCGCCACCGGCTCCAGCACCACCGGCTCCATCACCACCGGCTCCAGCACCACCGGCTCCAGCACCACCGGCTCCATCACCACCGGCTCCACGGTTCATGTTTTCCATAAATTCATTCATGGATGTGGTAACTTGGTCCCTAATAATCTCGCGCATACGAGCCTCAGACATAGGTTTTGGCGGCATGATCCTGTTACAACACAAATCAAATCATAATGAGTATTCATTCAATGATTGTATTAAGCAAAAGGAATAATTTAGAAGGAGCAATAAAAAAGTAACACAACACAACATAGAATTACAACCAAAAAGATAGTCATTTCATTAATCACCATCAAGTTACAAGTTGCATTGTCATACAATATGTAAGATTAGATGTTTTATTAACTTAGACCGACAGTACAACTAGTTTAGTTACTGCCAGTTATACTTAGTAACCGACAGTACAAATGTTAGTAACTGTTAGTTAGTTAGTACCTTAGTAGTAAAATAGTTAGTACGGCCGATAAGAAGATATTTAAAAGATATTTGTGAGATATTTGTCAGAAAGTCATGAAAGACTTTTAGGGTTATCCTTGATCTATAAAAGGATAACTATTGACATAGTTAGACATATATGAAATAGACAATTACAAATCATACAACATATCATAGTTAGCAATC
The DNA here is from genome assembly GCA_026074375.1 of Tanacetum coccineum. NCBI lineage: Eukaryota > Viridiplantae > Streptophyta > Magnoliopsida > Asterales > Asteraceae > Tanacetum > Tanacetum coccineum. Next base: position 29,501 of record BQNB010045076.1, read on the forward strand.
TGTGACTATCAAGAACATTTTCAACAAAGTTGTTATTCTGTTAAATCATTATTCTTCTTAGTACTTGTGTTAAGATTCCGCATTAACGATATTGTATTCAAGTCCTTGTTTTCTAATAATATTCTGTTGTATTTATACATCCAGGCTATCATCCTTTATAGGCTGCAAAGATTCATTCACAAAAAGGGAACCACAATTGGTATCAGAGCCTTGTAAGAAACTTTGAATAAGAAGAACAATTAAATCTAAACATGTCTGGAACACATGATGAAATCCCACCTCCACCACCACCTCCACAAGAAACTCAACAAAAACCAACACAACAAACTCCTCAAACAGTCTCAACCATCAAACTACCAATTCTCAAAAAGGGAGAATATGACATATGGGCTATGAAGATAGAACACTATCTGGCCCATACAGACTATCCAATTTGGGAGGTTATCCAAAATGGGAATGGTCCTGTATCAGTCACACTGGATACAACAGGACAGATTAAAATTTTGCCTCCTAAAACTGCAGAAGAGATGGTGCTAAGAGAGAGAGAAAGAAAAGCTAGGACCACCTTGCTGATGGCCATACCAGAAGATCATCTAGCTAAATTCCACAAAATGACTGATGCAAAAGATATGTGGATTGCCATAAAATCCAGATTTGGTGGAAATGATGAATCCAAAAAGATGCAGAAGTACATCTTGAAGCACAATTTAAGGATTCCACAGTATCCACTCAGAGGAATTTCACAAAGGATATGAGAGATTCCAAAGTCTACTCAGTCAGCTAGAGATTCATGGAGCAGGTGTATCTACTGAAGATGCAAATCAAAAGTTTTTGAGATCTCTACCTTCTGCTTGGTTACAAGTTTCCTTGATCATGAGGAACAAACCAGGAATGGACAGTCTTAGTTTTGATGACTTGTACAACAATCTAAGAGTCTTTGAAAATGATGTGAAAGGCTCTACTGCATCATCATCCAACTTGCAAAATATAGCATTCGTCTCTGAAAACACCAACAGTACTAATAACGTGTAGGTACTCAGCTTATGGTGTGACCCACTCTTGGTCATTGTTAAAGCATGACAACCATCAACTCATCATATTCCCTTGCTTGCAAGTCAATCTAGTTGTCCTCAACTGCGATCATGAGGACCTTAGATCTGGTTGATGAATTTGATCTAGAAGAAATGGACTTGAAATGGCAGTGGCAAATGATCTCCATGAGAATAAACAAGTGGCCAAAAGAAACTGGTAGAAAACTACAGTTTGATGCAAAAGAACCTGTTGGTTTGATAAAACAAAAGTGGACATGCTTCAAATCCACAAAACAGGCATTTTGCAAGAGAGTGTAGAACGAAGAAGAGAATAAGAAGGAGAGTGGATGGAATACTGGAATAGAGACGGGAGAAGAACTAGCAATAGAATGGAAAGCATATCTGGAAAGAAAGAAGAATCAGAGAGCATTAGTGACATTGATAGGAGAATGTGTTTGACCCTGGACAACTCATTCAGAAGATAATGATAACTATGCTTCATGGCTAACAACACACAGGACAGGACACTCTGTACTTTCTTGTTCATATGAGTGCAAAGAATCATTATGCTAACATTTAAAAAGACCTGTATGATATTCAAAAGAGAGTCAACTAGTAATGCTATGTTGAAATAAAAAAGCTTAATACTAATGGTCTTAAGAAAGTTTGAAGCACAGCTAGTTGTCCATCAACAAAATCAAACTTTAGTATGAACAGCAAGATCAAATTTATGAAAATAGATTAGATATAAAACAGATGTTCTAACATACCATAAGACATTGTTGGCTAAAGCTCAAAAAGAAAAAGATGATTTAGATGTAATAGTACACAAATGGAATCATTCTTCAAAAAATCTTGGTAAAATGGCAAATTATTCTATGAGTGCCAGAGATAAGTTTGGGCTTGGGTATGGTGATTATAGATATAGTGGGAATTTGAGCTATGAAAATGAAGTTTTTCAAAGTATCTTTAGGTGCAATGCAAGTGATTTTGAAAATCCACCTTTGCATAAAAGGTTCTTTAAAACTTGTGAAATGCAAGCAGTTCCTCCACCCATGACAGGGAATTATCTGCCCTCTGGACCTGATATTGAAATAGATGACTCAAAATATACATATGGCCAGAACAAGACGTCAACTCAAATGAACCGACTCCCAAAACTAATGATGTTGATACCTGTGACTCTACCATTATCAGAAACATCTGAATTAGGTTTGAACCAGTTTTCAATTATGTCACATGTAGAAGTTCAACTAAGGTTTGGTCTGATGCTCCTATCATTGAAGAGTATGAATCAGATAGTGATAATGATGATGAGAATGTGTATGTAAAAATAGAAGATCTTGACACACCTAGTTTTGCTACCAAGCATGTAAAAACTCCTAGTGAAAATGTTAAGCATAGTTCAACACATAGTCAAAAACCTAAGGTTAACAACAAACAAATGGAGAAAGGGATTACTGAAAGAGCATGTTTTGTCTGTGGGAGTTTTAGTCATTTAATAAGAGATTGTGATTATCATGTAAAATTGGCTAAACAAGTTGAGCTACATAAACAAAATATGTCTAAGGGAAATGGTTCAAGGGAAAAGACCAATAAGAATTTGAGGAAACCCATATGGGACAATACTCTAAGAGTAAATAAACGACAACAGTTTGTCACTTTGGCAGTACAAACAAGAACTGGAAATAATCCAGTTAATACTGTTAAAGCTAGCGGTACTAACTATGTTAGTACTGCTAGACAAAATATTAAACAATCAACAGTACTAACAATCACAGCTCTGTAAGTTAATACTGTTTAAGCCTCTGTGAATGATGTAAGACCACAAAATGCTTTTAACAAAACTCATTCACTACCCTCAAGGCCTTTAAAAGGAACAACAGTACTAAGAACAAAATTGACAAACCAAAAGATTTATATTGCTAAGGTAAAAGCAGTTAGTACTGTTGGGGAAAAATGGGTCATTGCTGTTAAGTCCTCAGCAAGTTGTAAATGGAGCAAACCTGGATACAACAAAAGTATCCTCTCCAAATACAATGGTGGATCTAGCCTTAGAAATCATTCATCTTTAAAAGATCCACTAGGCAGACTCAAGCCCAAACAGGCTTGGGTCCCTAAGAGAGACTAAACTCTTTCTTTTGAATGTGCAGGAAAATCACACATGAACTTCTTAAAGAATAAAGGAATAATTGATAGTGGATGTTCCAGGCACATGACAGGGAACAAGACTTACCTTGCTGACTATCAAGACATTAATGGTGGCCCTGTTGCCTTGGAGGGAGTAGAGGATATATTACTGGGAAAGGTAAAATACAAACTGGTAAGTTAGATTTTGAGGATGTAAGCTTTGTGAAAGAACTTCAGCATTTCAATCTCTTTTCTGTGTCACAAATGTGTGACAAAATGAACAAGGTTCTGTTTACTGACACTGAATGTCTTATTTTGTCTCCAGACTTTAAGTTGCCTGATGAAAATCAAATATTACTTAAAGTTCCCAGACAAAACAATATAGTACGAGTTTTCAATTTTAAGAACATTGTTCTCTCAAAGGATGGATTGGCTTGTTTGATTGCAAAGCTAACTTTTTGATTAATCTAACTATGGCATAGGATTGGGTCATGTAAATTTCAAAAATTTAAATAGACTTGTGAAGGGAAACCTTGTAAGAGGTTTACCTACAAAGCTTTTTCAAAATGACCACACTTGTGTTGCTTGTCAGAAAGGAAAGCAACACAAAGCTTCTTGTAAGGCCAAGTTAGTTAGCTCTATTAGCCACACCCTACAACTTCTTCATATGGACTTGTTTGGACCTACATCAGTGAGACAGGCGAAAAACCATAAACCTATTGTTTGGTTAATCACCTGATGATTTTAGCAGATGATAGTTGGAACAATTTTCTTAAGATCTAAGGATGAAACTAGTGCAATCCTTAAAGACTTTATAAGACAAATAGAAAACCAATTGAATCAAAAGGTTAAAACCATTAGATGTGATAATGGAACAGAATTCAAAAACAGGGATATTAATGAATTCTGTGGTTTAAAAGGGATCAAGAGGGAATATAGCAATGCCGAACTCCAGAGCAACAAAAGGAGTTGCTGAGAGAAAAACGGACCCGTTATTAAGGCAGCAAGAACCATGCTTGCAGATTCGATTTTACTAACACTTTTTGGCTGAAGCAGTAAGTACTGCTTGTCTATGTTCTTAACAGGTATTAGTGACCAAGCCTCATAAATAAGACACCTTATTGAACTTTAACGTGTAAAACACCAATAAAATAAGTTATAAAAGACCTTTTGGGTGCCATGTGATACCATCTTGATACCATAAGACCACTTTGGCCAAAATTTGCTGGAAAATCTAATGAGGGATTTTTGGTGGGGTAATCTCTACAAAAGCAAAGTTTTAGAGTATACAATCTTATAACCAAAAGAGTTGAAGAAAACCTGCACATAAAATTCTTAGAGAACAAACCCAATGTTGCAGGGAAAGGACCAAATTGGCTTTTTGACCTTGATTATTTGACTGATTCTATGAACTATCTTTCTGTTAGTTCAGAGAATCAAACTAACATTCATGCAGGTCAACAAGCAACTAACCAAAATGAAGGGTTCAAAAGACAAATAAAATTTTGATCTAGGGAATTCTCAAAATAGAAGATGAATCTGCTCAAGACTGTTTTGAAGTTCCTTATTGGCATCCGTATTCTTCCACAAACACCTCTTCTTCAAAATCAGACGAAAAGAGAAGAAGTCCAAGAGAGGAAGAACAAGTCTTTCTGAATGATCTTGCAAGACTTCAAAGGCAAGAGAAAGAAGCTAATGAGGAAGCTGAAGCTCTCATAAGGAATCATGATCAAGACACTGAGAAAGCAGTTACTCAGGCAGAAGCTGAAAAGACTAGCAGTACTAACGTTATTAGTACTGTTAGCACAACAGCTAAAGCTAGCGGTACTAACTTTGTTAATACCGTTAGCATACCAGTTGGTACTGCCAGTGCAAATGAGGGACTATCTCTCTCTAACACAACCAATTCGCAAGAAGATGACTATGAAATACCTCCACTTGAGGATATTCATGAAGATGCTACTGATGGTATCTTTACACATGCATCTTATGATGATGAGGGTGCAGTGGCTGACTTCACAAATTTGGGAAACAAATTGTGAATGTTAGTGCTAATCCCACATCAAGAGTTCATGCCCTCCATCCTTCAACACTCATTCTAGAGATCCACCAACACAGTACATTAACAAAAGCAAAGTCAATAAAAGCTACTGAAGCTCATGCTTTTGTTATTATGTTCAAAAGCAAAGGAGAAACCAATCAAAGGACTTTCATCATTGTTTGTTTGCCTGTTTTCTATCTCAACATGAACCCAAAAGTATTTCAGAAGCTCTTGAAGATAAAGTTTGGGTTGATGGCAATGCAAGAGAGAATTGTTGCAGTTTGAGATTCAAAAGGTTTGGATTCTAATAGATATTCCTTATGGAAAGAAAATGCTAATGGTACAGCAAGTGGGTGTATAGGAAGAAGAAAGATGAAAGAGGAGTGGTTGCAGAACAAAGCTAGATTAGGTTGCACAGGGACACAGACAAGAGAAGAATAGACTATGATGAAGTTTTTGCCCTGTGCTAAGACTTGAAGCCTATAAGATCATTTTTAGCATATGCCCCTAGTTATGGGGTTTATAGTCTATCAAATGGATGTGAAGAGTGCCTTTCTCTATGGCAAGATTGATGAAGAAGTATATGTGTCTCAACCACCAGGTTTCCAAGATCCTAAGTCTCCTCAGAAAGTCTACAAAGTGGTTAAAGCTCTGTATGGGCTACACAAGCTCAAGAGCTTGGTATGCTACTTTATCCCACTTTCTTGTTGAAGAAGATGGATATATGAAGAGGGACGAATAGACAAAACTCTCCTCCTGAAGTAAGACAAACATGATATCATTTAGTTTCAAGTCTATGTGTATACATCATCTTTGGATCTACAAAGAAGTCTTGGTGTAATGAGTTTGAGGCTTTGATGAAAAGTAGATTTCAGATGAGTTCAATGGGAGAGCTTACTTTCTTTCTTGGCTTACAAGTCAAACAGCAACCAAATGGTATTTTCATAAGCCAGGATAAGTATGTTAATGAAATCCTGAAGAAGTTTGACTTTGCAAATGTTAAGTCTGGCCAGACACCACCGAAACACGTCCAGAAGCCTTTAGTCAAAGATAAGAAGCAAGTGATATTGTTGTACATACTCTATAGATTCATGATTGGCTCCTTGATGTTTAGTGACTGCTTCCTAGACCTGACATTATGTTTTCAGTCTGTGCTTGTTCTAGGTTTCAAGTCACTCCAAAGACATCTCTTTTGACAGCATCAAAAGACAATCTTAGTTCCTAAAGTGCAAACTAAATTAGGCCTTTGGTCACACTAGAGAATCTACATTCGACTTGGAATCTTAACTCAGACAGTGATTATGCCAGGAGCAAATCTTGACAGGAAATCCACAACAGAGGTTTCAATTTCTTGGCAGAAACTCATTACATGGCAATAGCAAAAAGCAAACATTGTGCATACTTCTACAAACTGAAGCATAATATGTTGCTGCTGCAGTGTGCTGTGATGCAATTTTTGTCTTATGGATTCAAAATCAAATGTAGATTATGGTTCAATTTCATTGAAACACAAAAATCTAACATTGATAATGAAAGCATGAATTTTGGCATTGTAAAGATCCAGTATATCACGTCAAAGAAGCAAAGCATATGCATAGGCACAACTTCATAAGAAGATCCTATGAGAAAGAACTCATCAAGTGCTTTAAGATCCACACCAATGAAAATGTAGCTGATCTTACTAACCGAATGGCAGTTTGATGTAAGTCGATTTCAGTTCTGGTTGTTTCTAATGGCCTGGTAAACCCATAAGCGGCATTGTTTAAGGGAGGGCATCATGACTGAGTCCGCCGTGGATGACCGAGTGCAGAAAACTACACATACTATGACCCTCTTCTCAGGAATAAACCACAAAGCATACTCTTCCACAAGCTACCTTACACCATGGCAAAACAAACTTGTTCCAAGAAACACCTAAAACCTTACACACCACCTTTCTACCCATCAAGATTCAATCATCATCAAGCATACAAATACTAACCGTACCAACAAGTGGTCAGTACATGATCAAGAGTAAGAAGATTGCTCAAGAATTCCTTTGTGAAGCATTTTGAAGACATGAGATTATGTAGACCATCTAAAGAGTACTTTCAGGTAAAAATGGTTAGTATGTGTTGATGGTGAGGAGAACTTTGAAAAGATCACCTGAATAGTGAGTCATGGTTAGATGGTTCAGGTGATGGAGTCTACCTCTGTTTTAATGTTGTGTGGATATATAAATCCTTTGTTGATTTAAGAAGGATTAGAGAGTCACTGATAAGAGTTACTAATGGTACTGAAGCACTCCTGATACTTACATTGTTCATTCTTTGTTTGGACAAAGTTAGTACCGACCATGTTAAGTTAGTACCGCTAGACAAAGTTTGTACCGCTTAAGAGTCGATTGGAGAATAATACCGTCAAGGGTACAAAGTGCAAATTTTGGAAACGTTTTCTTTGAAATTAGGTCCCACCAAAACTATAAGCAATCCATTTCAACCGCCCAATACTCCTCGCATCTCATCAACTATATTCTTGATTTAAGCGCCTAATTTTCTCAGTACCGACGATCACTTCTTCGAAGCATATGCTCTCTTGATCCTGTCCTAAGCACAACATGATTCGCCTGTTTGGAAAGACTGAAGGAAATGTTGATTTTTTCCATGAAGTGATTAATTTCTTCACTAAGTATAATTTTCTCATCCGCTCACTGTAAATCCTGTGTTACAACCACATTCGTTGAACAGTTTTGGACGTCTGCTAAGTCCAAAACAATCAACAATGCAAGGCACATAACTGCCAAAGTAGCTGGCAAGTTAGTGTCTATCTCTGAAGCATCTATTCGTACTGATCTTCTTTTTGATGAGGCTAATGGGATAGACACACTTCAAATCAAGCTATTTTCTCTGATGCTCATTCAATCTTATGGGATAAGAAGGGATTTAACTGTGTTAACATTTAATAAGCTTGTTTTCACCCCAATGGAGGTTTTTTATTTCACACATTAATCATTGTTTTAAGCTCCAAAAGTACCTCTTGGATCAAATTCCTACAAAGTATTGCCACTGCCGTAATTTGTTTAACCACTAATCAAAAGTATAATTTTTTCTAACATTGATTTTTTTTAATGGTATGTTTAGACATTTAGAGGCTAAGAAGAAGTTTGTTATGTATCCTCGTTTTATTTCTATATTTTTAGCTAAACAATTAGTTAATGTAGCTGTTCATTTAGACACTTCCTGTAACACACAGTTTAACTAGTAAAGTTTTTTCTTTGGTTTAAAAGGCAAACATTTTTTTCCAGGCAAAATTACACCTTGTTTGTAAATATGTTGTTCCAACCAACCAGAAAGAGGGTACTTATTCAGACAAGACTAATCTAAGCTAAAATCAAACCCAACACCCTCTCCTGAACCCACTAGTGAAGCCCCAAATGAGTCAATGAATGACTCATCTTCTGCTCAACCTAGTGAGGTACCATTTGAGCACCAACCTGACCATTCACCAAGTCCTTCACCCAACTTCACCAAACAAAACCACTTCCCCCCAGGACACCACCCCCCCCTTACCCCCACACCTAATATTCTGATTCAATTCCAGAACATACTGTGAGAATCCTTGGAATCAGTTCATCAATGGATACATCCCATTCTAAGGGAATGAGGAGCAAAGACTCTCCAAAATGTCTATGATCTTTGTATCTCTTTGTGTAAACAGGTTTCAGATCAAGCCAAGGAAATTAAACTCTTAAAGGCTAAGATCACAAAGCTCAAAAGGAAAGCTAATCCTGTCATCAAACACTTCAAAGCATATCAGAAGAGAATATCAAAGGAACAAAGACATCAAGGAAACATTCTTCTCAAAGAAAAAGAAGGTGCAAATAAAAGTCCTGATCCAACAAGGGAGAAGAATGCAAAAGGAGATGGTAAAGCAAAAGTATAATGCTCAAATTGAAGGGAGACAAAAAATGATGGATGAAGACAAAGAAATTGATGAAGTTGACTTAGTACTGAAGATGAAGGTTAGTACTCTGATAAAAAGGAGTTAGTACCTGAATGTTGAAAAAGTTAGTACCGACAGACCAAAACTTAGTACTGACCGATTCTCAAAGTTAGTACTGATGAACAAATGAAAAGTAATGATGATCAAGTTGATGCTTCTGAAGAGATCTTTAAAGGTACTGAAGACCAAAGGGAAGGTATTGAAGAGAAAGTTGAAAGTACCGCTGACAAAAAGGTAAGTACTGAAGAGCAATCTAAGGAAGAAATTGCTTCTCAAGCTTCTCAAACATCCTCTCTGACACCCACATCTGTGATATTTGGTGATGATGAAACAATTGCTACACTTCTCATCAACATGAGTAAAGCCAAATCCCAATTTTATTCCCCCCCCCAAAGAAAAAGAGAAAGGTGTAGAACTGAAGGATGTTGAAGATACTGATAGACCTAAAACTACTTCTACAAGATCAACACTCACTTTAAGCCTCTCCAAAATTTTAGGAAAAAAAACCCCCCTAAAGGACACAAAAAAGGGAAGAAGAAGATTGAAGATAGATGAAACTAAAGTGAAGATGATGATATTCACAAGATGTGAAGAAATTCAAACAGATCTTGAGAATGACGAAGAGTTTGCTAGAAAGTCCAAGAAGGAATGGGAAGCTGAAAGAGGAGAAAAACAAAATTGCTGAAGAAGAAGCAGCTAATGAAGCTCTCATTAAAAACTTTGATGATGTAAAAGCAAGAATTGAGGCAGACAGAATTCTAGCTGAGAAGCTTCAAGAGCAAGAAAGAGAGCAGTTTACAATAGAAGAAAGAGCTAAATTCCTTCATGATAACAATTGATGCTCAAAGAAAGTTCCTTGCTCAACAAGATCACAAGCTAAAGGAATAAACCTCCAACCAAGAATCAACTCAGAAATCAAATGATAACCTACTTAAAACATGTGGGAAACTTCAAACATTCAAATTTGAAAAGCAGGAAGTTTGAAGACATACAAGCTTTGTATAAAAACATTAAGAGGTTTAATGAACATTTCATTTCCACTGGGTCTGCTAAAGATGAAAGGTTTATCAAACAGTTGAATAAGAAAAGAATGTGTTTATCTAAATCTGAATGATCAAGAAGACACCAAAGAAGAAGTCCAAAGGATGAGGAATAAAGATGAAGAGAAGTACAGAAAAAGAAAGCTAGGTACTAGGAAGAAGATGAAACAGAAAAAGAAGATACATTCAACACACTTCTGAAGATGATAGTGAAAAAGAAAATGATTATCTGAGGTTATATTTAACTATAGCTCAGGATGAAGATAAAGAAGTAGATTATGAGATTCTTGACAAAAAATATCCAATCATTGACTAGAAGACAGAGTGTTGTTGAGACAACACCACAACCTGATGAAGCATATAATCTATGAAGAGATCAATTTGAATGTGGTAACAAGAAGTAATGGACAGCAAAGACACTTTAGTGTTTTAACACAGTATTGTCCCCCATAATTGATAGAGAAGATCCTCAATGCTGTTTATCAACAGGTAAATAGAATAAATACCCAAGATGATGATGCCTGAAGGTTTTGTGTTTGAAAGAGTTCTTTGGGGAGATTTGAAGGTTTTGTTCAATCTGATGAACAAGATGAGTTTTGGGCTCACATCAAGAATGGAAAATAATCAGTTGGAAGTTCACAATGTCCTCAGGGTAACTCACTTAATGACCAGTGGAATGGAGTAATCATTCATAGCTAACAGAGAAGAAGTATCCTTTAAAGAAGGAAATAGTGGTGCAAATGTTAAATTTAAGATTAGAGTCTGAAGAAGAAAGTACAATGGCATTGGAATTGATAAGATTTATCAAGAAAGTTGAATTACATTAACATGCTTGAAAGAAATACTGAATTTAAATTACACTTAAAAAAAAACATAGTAAAGTGGTGTGTACAATGGCTGAGATTGGCTGTAACTGGGCTAGGATCGGGCCTTCAAAGTCTTCACAGTCTTTGTCAATTGCACACAAATGGGCTGTTGATTCTTCAGTATTGACTCTGACTTTGACATTTTTGGACTTTGGCCTTGATTTTGCACAGTCTTTTCCATTCCATGCTCAGTTTTGTCATTTTGGCTTGGTTTTCTGTCTTTTTGCTGATATCCACTTCCTGCACAATACAAATGCAAAACAAACATATATTTGGCAGTTTTTGTCTGTTTTTGGTCATTTAAGCTCGTTTTTGAAGGTAAAAGATATGTGTAATTAAGCACTTATCAATAACCCACGAATGTATTGCTCCACCTTCACCTGCTCAGGCTCCACCATTCTGGGACACAACAGGGCCAGTTCATGGAATCGGTTTGTATATCCATCAATGTCAGTCCCTTTTAATTTCAAATTGTACAATTCTTGCTCTAGTCTTTGCAACACACTTTGAGGACAAAACTCCTCGGTCATCCACCTTCTTACTTCAGCCCATGGAGTGCCATTAGCAGCATTAATACCCATGGAAGCAGTTCTTCCATTCCACTAAGTCAACGCACGACCTTGGAGAGTGGCGGTTGCAAATTTCACCTTATCCTTTTCCCTACAGTCACTTATTCGAAACACAGATTCCAATTTCTCAAACCACTGACATAAACCCACGGCACCTTCAGTGCCTTTAAAAGTGTGTGGGTTACACTTCATGAAGGTCATGTAAGTACACCCAGTAACTTCGGCTTCTACTGGTCCGGCACCACCAATTCCAGCACCATCGGTTCCAGCACCACCGGCTCCAGCACCACCGGCTCTAGCACCACCGGCTCCAGTATTACCGGCTCCAGCACCACCAGCTCCAGCACCATCGGCTCCATGGTTCATGTTTGCCATAAATTCATTCATGGATGTGGTAACTTGATCTCTAATAATCTCGCGCATACGAGCCTCAGACATAGGTTTTGGCGGCATGATCCTGTTACAACACAAATCAAATCATAATGAGTATTCATTCAATGATTGTATTAAGCAAAAGGAATAATTTAGAAGGAACAATAAAAGAAAGGTAACAACAACACAACATAGAATTAGAACCAAAAGATAGTCATTTCATTAATCACCAACAAGTTACAAGTTGCATTGTCATACATTACATGTCACCATCTAATGTTATACAACTCCAAAAGACTAGTCCTACTAACTGACATCGCAGTTTAGTTAGTGATTTACAAAAGATACTACAAATGATAAACTAATCTACTAAGAGTCACTAGGTGGTCCCCGTGGCTCAGAAGGTCCATCATCCCTGTCCGACTTCTTTGACTTCTTCCTCGGACGTCCATCATCTTCATCATCAGAGGGCGGCTTAGGAACCGCTCCCTTAAGAACCATCTCCCAATAAAACCTCCTGTTCCAACCAGTGGACTCATGCAAACTCCTCTCAGCCGTATCACGCTCCATACGAGCCCACGCCAACCTAGTCTCAGTCTCATCCAACTTTCTCTTCAAAGTTGCATTTTCCCCACTCTCAAGAATCTTCAATCTCTCCACCATATTACCCAAAGTCTTTTCAACATTACCCAAGTCATAATCAAGTATCTTTCTTTTCTTCTCACCTATCTTAATCTTTTGGCCTCAATAAGTCTAGCTCGAGTACGAGTAGTCTCCAAGTCACGCCTCAATGCCCAAGGTTCCAATCCGCCAACACATGATGAGTCACGTGCAGCAGATGACTCTCCTACCTTATACATACCCCTTGGGAAATCACTAATAGCAAACGGCCTTTGGGTAGCAGTCCCACCAGTAGGCCCAGGTGCAATATCAGCCTCCTCGTCCTCCGACTCAGAATCAGACGATACAGAATCAGATGACTCCGCATTAGGCGGCTCAGAATCAGAAGACTCATCTCTAGGTGGCGGGGTTTGGTCACCCTCCACCTCATAAGGAAAGATCAACTCTGCCTCATCATCAACCTCCATCTCGACATCCTCATCCTCGATATCCTCATCATTAACATTCTCATTCATATTATCATCCTCCTCTAACCAACCATTCATATTACCGGGCTGTGGGTTATGATGTTGGGCAAACTGATCCCCATGCCCAATATTTGGTTTCGGTTCTTCTTCGGGTTCTTCCTCAGGTTCTTCTTCAGGTTCTTCCTCAGGTTCTTCTTCAGGTTCTTCCTCAGGTTCTTCTTCAGGTTCTTCCTCAGGTTCTTCTTCAGGTTCTTCTTCCTCATCCCCATCATAATCTACTAACTCCTCATCATCGGGAATGTCAACCCTTTCGTTGGGATCATGGGCATCCCCAACGTGGTTCGGCTCGGGAATAACTGGGTTTACTTCGGGAATAGCTTCGTTCGACTCGTTAGGGGAGTTAGGGTTCTCCATGACAATCTGCGTCGTATAA
>BQNB010045077.1:4119-44502 GCA_026074375.1 Tanacetum coccineum
TAATGGTTGTGTGGTAATTACGCGGAAACGACTCAAAAACACTTAGGCAAAGTGCGACATCAACACAATACAGCTCAAACACCTCAAACTGTTTAATGATACAACCGACCAAAATACCTCGCGAGAAACCGACAAAAAGAAATGAGCAAGAGCTCAAAAGTCAAAGATAAATAATCCACATTCCCGTAGACGATACGATATATATATATATATATATATATGTATATATATATATGTATATATATATATATATGTATATATATATATATACATGATTAGTTGATAATTTAAATAAAATAATAATATTTTATTATTATTTTCATCTTATTATCGGGCTAACAGGGTAGAATGTTTTGATATTACATATGTCCAAAAGCTTTCACCTCAACACTTAATCTTCCTTAAGATTCACCTTTCCATTTCCTTAATTAAAATCAACACAACGGTTATAAATAGAAAATATTTTAAGAAAAGTTTCAAGGAATTACATCTTTCGTATTGTATTAAATTTTCGAGTTAAATAACTATTTATTGTTAAAATATTGAAAATTTCACCTCTTTTTAGCAAAACTCTAAGTATATAATTCTTTGAAAAATTCGGCATGACCCGTACGTCTTTATGACTTTTCCTAAGGTATTAATCCTTAATCCAAAACAATTTTCACAATTTCGACGCTTTCCGTCAACATAATATTATTACTTTCTACATGATTTATCTAACTGGTATGTACTTAATTACACATACCATTTACTTAATAAAACAACCCCAAACGACCAAAAACGCACATAAAATGGCATATATATGCTTGTTTTTGTGTTTGTACTGTGCAGGTATCGGATATTCACTAAAGGACAAAAATAAAGCCAAAAATGACAAAACCGAGCGCGAGAACGAAAAGAGAGTGAAGCAAAAGTCAAAATCAAAGCCAAAAGTCAAAGTCAACGCCAAAAAGTCAACCGAAAAGTCAACCCCGCAAAGTCAAAGTCAAAGTATTTATATACATTTAAAAGCTCAAAAGTCTAATTAAAAAAAAAGCCCATTACCCTTTTAATTTTAACCGACCCAAACCATATTCCTGTTAAGTCCCTAACCCTGTTAGCCCATATCCATTAAACCCCTTACACCGTTAGTCCTTCAAGGACTAACATTGTTAGTCCTTGAGGGCTAACAATGCAAACACCACCCAACTTTCAAGGGCTTAAACTGTCAACTCCACTGGACGACTCCTGCAATCCCACTATATACCTTGAGGGGCCATTATTGCTAATTTCCTAAACCCTCACCCTGTTATACCCTACACCAAATTAACCTAATTTTCCCGCCTAAACCCTGTACATCCCTCTCCCCCACGTGAACCCTGCAACAACACGACATGAAACCTTCACCCCAAGACAAAAACCTCAACCCCACCCCCACATGGGCTCTTGAACATGTTGGCAATCCTAGGGGCTTTCATTGGTCAAGAACAAGACAAGTAATTAAAGGGCTAGGATTCAAATGATTGGGGGCCAAGGCAAATGGAGGGTCAAGATTGATGCTTTGAGCTATCTCACTCAACAAACACAACAAGCACACACAACAACTTATATAAAGAAAGAAGACAGAGATGAAGAGAGAGTTAACTAGGAGTAGGAGTAGATTAATTTAATGTTTAATGTTTTTAAATTTATGTTTTTAATCTTTAAACTTGGCGATTTATTTTTTCCAGCGTTGTCACCTTTATGTTTCAATGAAATTTAAGTTTTGTATGTTATTTTTGCTGCAATCTGTCTCACTTAGCTTTTTTGCTTTCCTTGCTTATTCATGTGCTTATAATTGAGAGTTCATGCTTATTTACCTTTTAAAATGCTTCTGCTTAATCTGTCTCAAAGTTTAACAACTTTTTGAAACCGTGCTCTAGTATCAAAAAAACCAGTGTTGCAAATTTTAAGGGGTGTTGGGTCAAGGGTTAAAGTGGGTCAAAACTGTTTTTAAACCATTGGGTCATTTGGCCAATTTGTGTAAACCTTTTTAAGATGTTTTTAATCAGTTTTCAAGAGTCTTAGAGTCTATAAGCTAGTTTTTAAGTTTTCTCTTCTAAGTGTCTCTAACTGTGGTGACAGAACAGTTATAAGGAGCTTATTTGATTAAGCTTTCAAAATAGCTTGTAGGTGTTGATTTTAGTGTTTCTTTAAGTGTCCTAATGCAGTAGATAAAGTGTCTTTTTGGTTTGCTTTGTTTTATTCAAATCTGTCTAGTCATTTTCTTAGTCTAAAACTGACCCACTGTAGCAGTTAATTTAAGGTTAAGTTTTCTTAAAGTTTAGATTTTTAAGCCTATGATTTTAGGATTAAAACTTGTTTAGAAATAGGTTAAGTAGTTAAGTTTTAAGTTTTAGCTTATAAACTAACTTATTTTGAAGCTGCAAAAAGCCACTTGTCTTTTGAATGAAAACCAAAAAAAAATGCATTCTGTCAATCCAGCCCTTTTCATTTGCATTTTTAATGGCTTATATGAAATTCAAATTCCTTTTTGATTGCTGATTATTATAGTTGATAGTATCTAGTTTATCTGTTTTTAGCTCTTTAAGCCACAAGGATAGCTTATGGCTTTCAAATTTTATCTTAAAAGTGGCTTCTTAGCCTGCTTGACTGTTTTACTTATGCAATTTGTTTTGAGTTTTTTTTGTCCTTTTCAGCTTATTTACCTTGCTTAATCTTGCTTATAATTGCTTTTTAGGTCTAGCTAGTTATATGTCCTAGCTTATTTACCTATCTTTTGTGCTTAGCAGTCCTAAAAAAAGCCATAGTTTAGCCATATAGTTGCTTAGTTTTCTAAAAAAATGCATTATGCCTGTTTGATTTAGCTTATTCCAGCTTATTTATTTATTTTTATAAAAAGTGTTTTTATTAAAGTTTGTTGTTTTTGCTGATTTTAAAAGTTTCTAAAAAAAAGAAAAAATGTTTTATAAAAAAAGAGAGGTATAGGGGTCGAACCCATGACCTCTCCCTGTGCATACTCGTCCCATACAGCACACACACTAACCATTGGCACCAGTAGGGCCATCTGGTTATGCGCTTCCCCATTAATCTTTTATAACCTTTTTAGCCCAACAAGTCCATAAGCCCTTTTTGCTTATTTCTAGCTTATTTCGATAAGTTGGTTAACTCCTTTTATTTTTCATAGAACGAGCAACCTTCAAACTACTTTTTAGAATTTTTTTAGATTTTTCCCTTTAAGTTAAGTATTTTTAATTAATTTTTCTATTTAAAACTATTTTTAATTCATAAAAAATTAAATAAAAATCAAAAAAATATAATTCTTTTTTAAATTTTTTTTTATCATGTAGGACCTAGGAAAATTAAATTTGCATCCTTAGGGTCAAAATTTTAGAATTTTAATTTTTAAAGAACGGGATTTGAATCCCGTTCTCGTTTTCGTGTTTTAACTTTAATTGCCTTTATAATTATGTTCCAATAGACTTAGGATTTCCTTTCATGCCTTATTTATGCTTCCCGTAGAATTTTAAGTCATCTATTGCCTTTTTTATGCTTTCCCATAGTTTAGGTTTAAATTCCCGTGCCTTTTTATGATTTTCCCGTAGTTTTAAGTATACCTTAGTTTAAATTTCCATAATTTCTCGTAGAATTTAGAGAAACCAACCAAAATCCTTCTTGCATTCAAGCATCAAATAGTCAAACCAAATACGTAACCTCAATTTCACGCCTCATTGGGAGAACAACCTGGGTAACACTTATCCGGAATCATTTATATCATATCCGTGAGTTTGTTGACCTTTTTCCTAAAAGGTGGACTTGGTTGACTCGCGGGGATTTTATATTTTGATTAATATTATACTATATATTTGATATAATTGCCCCTAAAAAGGTGATTATCATTTTGGCGCCGCTGTCGGGGAGGTGTGTTGCGACAATATCATTACGGTTTGACGATTAGTGACTTGAAGAACCTTCCTCGTGAAGTTTTCTTTTTCGTTTGTGAATATTTTCCTCTTATTATTTAAAAAATAATAAAAATACAAAAATATTTTTTGTTTTCTTTTATTGTATATATAAGATAAAAACAAGAAAAACCAAAAAGATAAAAACATTGTCCTTAATTATCAATAAAAAGCATCATCAATATAATGCTTTCAACTGAAGCATTATCATAATAAGTTTTCAAACAAAAGATTTAAAACTTGCCTTTGTGTCACTTGTGAGGTACGGCTCACCTTTAAAAGTTTAACAAACTATAAGAGGGGTATAAGGAGGGTTGTTCCGAGGAACTAAGACCTGAAAGGAGAAGGTTTTTAATAGCTTCGCACTTTCCTGCTCCTCCGCTCCTTTGTGCGTTTTTCTTTTAAAGAGCTACCGTGAAGCAAGTTAATTATCGGTTTAAGTTATTCGAATCTCATTTTGTCCTTTAATAAAATATGTTGTTTAAAAATCGAAAAAACAAAAAATAATCTCTTTTAACCTCTTTGCCATTTAATTCTTCTTCTTATCCCTCTTTATTGTTTAATTCTTATGGAGTCTTATTTCCGATATGAGTGTATGGGGTTTGGACAACCAATGGATAACCCTTGTTGTTATTCATGCACGTGCCAACGGTGCGGTTGTCATTTTATTGATGGAATTTGTCCAAATTGTACTTGTGGAGATGGAAATCCAATTGATTTCTCAACTCCGTACTCTTTTAACGATTCTCAAATTTTTTCTGACCACCCCACACACTATGAACTAATCTTGTGTGATTTTTACGGGAACAATGCTGGTTATGGTCACTATTGTACACCGCATGTTCCAATCCCGGAACCATGCTACAATCAAAACTATGATGATTTCCCACAAACTTTACCAAGTTTTCAACAACAAAGTCTTTGTTGTGAAATTTGCGGGGGTCCTCATGCGACCTTTGAATGTCAACCGATGAATCAAAATTTTCACGATTCCAATTCTTCTAGTTTTGACCAATTTCAACCCCCACAATTTCCCGTCATTCATCAACCTCCTCAAGAAATAAGTGAGAAAATTTTGCAAGCTAAAGAAGACTTAATGATTTCTATTGAAACCTTTTTGAAGAAATTTAATCATATATCTTTTATAGAAACACAAAAGGTTTTAATGCAAGCTTGGGAATTTTTTTTTTAAATTAAACATGCTCAATTCGAGGAGGTACAAGAATTGCTTTACAAACTTCTTCAAGATTTGCAAAGTATAAACGAGGAGTTGGCAGAATATACTAATATTCCAAGTTGGAATTTGCCTACCTCATCTTATGATGATGACGATGACGAGGAAAGTTCTATTCCCTTGAAAGATATTATTATTTCAGGACTTCCTCCGTGTGTTGCAATCACACCCGTTTTATCAACCGAGAAGCCCGTTGACTCTCTCATAATGGAGGATGAGCATCTTGACACTATTCTGGACACGGAATCGGACAAATTCATAAAGTCAAGTGTAGAGAACCTTGTCCAAAACCCAAGTGAGTCTGAGGATTTCTCTGATATCAAAAGTGAGTGTGATGTGCCCGATTGTGATGATTCTCAAACGACAAATTTTTCGACGTTTTCCAATCCTCTCTTCGACGATTCTACCTCTAGTGATGACGAGTCAAGTCATGAGGAGGTTATTCACGAAATGAATTTTAAAACTTATTCGAACCCTCTTTTTGATCATGACGAGGAAATCAATTCTAGTGAGTTTAATCCGACTCATAATGAAGACCACGATTCTACGCTAAAAGATGTTCGTTTTGATGCCGAGTTTTATCTTCTTGAATCATTAGTCAATCGTGATACTTTGATGACTTCCCTTCCCAATATTGATTTTCTTCTCGATGAGTTCGCCAGTGAACTCACTCGTCTCCAATCAATTCCATCAGGAATTGATAATATCAACCTTGATCCGGAGGGTGATATTTTGTTTTTGGAGAGTTTGCTTTACGATAACTCTTCTCCTCGACCACCGGAATCTTTTCAAGCTAATTTTGATACAATCATCGAGTCTCTTCCCACATTTCCTATCCCCGTTAGGGATAGTGACTCTCTTAGGGAAGAAATCGATATATTTCCTGGTCTAGATGACTCAATACCACCGGGTATTGAGAGTGATGATGATGTGGTGGAAGACATCCCCGTTGATATGCCTAATATTTTGCCCACCCATCCCACCCTTCATATGGATTTCGATTTCATTCCTTATCATAATGATCTCGGATCCGATCTTGATATTTCTTCTCCTTCCGGAGATAGAAACAAGATTTACGATCCGGGGATATGTATTGAAGTCGAATCCATGAGATTTCTTTCTACTCTTTCTCCCATGATTGATACTTTACTTCCATTTTCACCCGAAAATGAAAAAAAGTTTTCAATCACGGTGTTCTTGCTTCAAAGGAGAAATCTCCTCCTTTTTCATCACATCGGGGCTTTAAAGCTTCCAAGCCTTTTCATCATAAAAGCCCAATGTTGATTCATGGAGACAACACTCCTAATTTAGGTGTTCGTCATCCCTATTTTTATCCCCCTTGACTAAGCTCAAGTATGGGGGGTTCGGGTCAAGCTAAGTGACCTTAAACAAGCGCTTCGTAGGTGGCAACCCATGCTTATCATAATCTAATTATAATAGCAGTAGTAATGAATAAGTGTTTTTTGTTATGAGGAGGCTCGCCTCTTCCATTATCCGTGTTTTGTGTTTTGTGGTTATATGTCTAAGAATTCTTGGATTTTCGAAGCCTCTCGTGCTCGCGGTTTTTGTCCTTCGATCACTCGAGCTTCAAATCCTCAGCTTCATTTGTGAAATCCAATATCCTAATCTAATCGACTAACGTTTATCATCAATTCCATCGGGAATTAATGATGATAACCTTGATCCGGAGGGTGAAATTCATCCAGTTGAGAGGTTGCTTTATGATAACTCATCTCCTCGCCCTCGGAAAGTTCTATTATGTTTTTCTGGATGCTATAAACGAATATTTTCTCTCCATATCAAATCCCCGTTGAGGATAGTGAACATCTCTCATGGTAGGAGGAAATTGATTTATTTTACTCCGGAATGGACTCTAATTCCACAGGCATTGATATCGATGGGACTATGACTTCGTTCCTCCGAAGGGGATATCATTTTCTTTAAAGAATTACTTACCGATGATTCCCTTTCGCTCCCTATGCATGAGTCTTTCCACTTTGAAAGTGATTATGATCCATCAACCCTTGCCCTTCAACGAACACCTCCAGTATTGTTGATGAAATTGAGGCCGATACGGGAATCTTTTGACTACAATAGTGGTGGTTGATTCTTCTTATTTTTCTGGAACACTATGTTTTATACATAGACTTTACTGGCCCAACCCACCCTTTGTCCAGTGATTCAAACTTTGCTTCCATTCTCCACCCGGAAAATGTGGACAAGTTCCATTCTTATCAATCGGGGGGGTTTTAAAACTTCCAAGTTGTTCTTCATGAAAGCACCCGAGTTGGAATTTTTTGGAGACAAACACTCAAATTTGGGTGTTCGTCATCCCGTTATTTCCTATTCCCCCCTTGACAAAGCTTCAAACGTATTCTGGGGGGATAGGAAGTCAAGCTCTGTGACTTAAAAAAGCGTTTCGTGGCTGGTTTTGTTTTTGTCCCGGTGGCAACCCATGCTTATCCATTCTATCTTCTTTCTATTTGCTAATAAGTGTATTGTTGTGAGGAGGCTCGCCTCTTCCATTATCTCGTGTTTTGTGTTTTGTCTTTTATTGTCTAGGAATTCCCGGATTATGAAGCCTCTCGTGCTCGTGGTTTTGTCCTTCGTTCACTCGAGCTTCAAATCCTCAGCTTCATTTTGGAAATCCAATATCCTAATCTTATCGACTAACATTTATCTTTAAGCACACTTAATAAACGGCTTTAGATATATGTAGAAACCATTCGTAAAACATTAAGGACAATGTTTAGTTCTAGTATGAGGGGGGGGGATCTTTTGATTTGATTGTGCCTGCAATCGTTGTTTTCACGTAATCCCGTTTTTACCACCAAAATTTTTAAAAAAAATATCGTGATTTTGTGTAAAAAATTTTAAAAAATTCCAAAAATATAATAACTGTTTTGTCACAATTTTTGACTTTCCCGCTGGGTAGAATAAGAATAAATTTTGACTCGATCGAGCGTGTTGAGCTCTAGCTTGTTCCTTAACTTTTAGACTAAGCATTCACGAATCTTCGCGAAGAACGAAAAATAATAGAGTTAAGTATGAGTTAGATGCTAAACAAGGATTATTTGGAAATCTTAAGAGCTCATGTATGTAATTTGTGGCTTTTTCTCCCATAAGCTCCTAACCAGACTAATAATACGTGCTATTTTTGAAAATTAAACTTAAATCAACAATTTTTGAGATGTAGTCAATAATATTTTTGTCTTAGTTCAAATTTATACTTAAAATTTCCAAAAAGAAATTTTCTCTATATATCGTGGTAATAATAAGTGTAAAAAAATGAAAAAAAATGATGATGAAAAAAAAAGAAGAAAAAATGATTAATAAGGCAATATATAAACTGTGGGCTAATAAAAGTTTGCTGCATCTTGCCGGCTCACAACCAATGTTGCAGCCTTCTAAAGAAAGCTCATAGTAAGAATAATAATCCGAGACCGAAATAAAAATTAAAAAGTTTGCTGCATCTTGCCGGCTCACAAACGATGTTGCAGCCTTCAAAAAGGTCAAGGATTTCAATTGCATCATGGTTATGTTAAGTGTAATAAATATGATTTAATAAATATAGGGAAAATCTCTTTTTCTTAAATTAAAATATGCTTTTGAACTTAGACTATTTCATTTTAAGTTGTGATTTTTCTTAATAAGCTATGTATATACGAGAAACCTAAGAGTTTTTCAAACTGAAGGTCCATGAGTCCCGATACTAGTCTCTCTGGGGTTTGGTGTTAAATGGCCTGGTCACTTTAGCCGCTAAGGTTTGGGATGTTCCGAGACGAAAGTCGCTACTTGGGTAT
The DNA here is from genome assembly GCA_026074375.1 of Tanacetum coccineum. Lineage (NCBI taxonomy): Eukaryota > Viridiplantae > Streptophyta > Magnoliopsida > Asterales > Asteraceae > Tanacetum > Tanacetum coccineum. Next base: position 13,098 of record BQNB010045077.1, read on the forward strand.
ATGATTCTCGCCTTCAACACTTCATTATTCTCGGGGTGAAACGTGAAGCATCGAATTTTTTTTTTGCAAAACGCGATCCCATGTGATCCATGGTTGAAATTCGAAATGGCACATTCACCTAATATATAATAATTGTCGGGAGTGAAAAGTTCATAAGTTGTAAATATGAGTAGTGTTAGCATCTTAACTTATATTTAACGGTGATTTCATTTTAAGCTTGGTTTGGAATAAGTGAAAAATCAGGAACCATGAATTTATCCTTTTTAGGGGCATTTTAGGATTGAAATGCATCTTGTTCTATGATCCTAACAAGTTATAAAAATAATAAAGTCAAATATGTTAGTTAGTTGCTTAAAAAGAAAAGTACAAAAAAAATGAGAAAAAGGAAAAATACAAAAATATTATTGGTAGTAAGTGTAAATATTTAAAATGGTCAAAACGAGGCTTTTAGAAGCTATTGATTCATTAATTCTCCTCGATGAACACTTTGTTACTTTTCGAGGTAATTAGTCAAGGGGGATTTATATTCTTAGTTTTCTACGTGCTTACTTATAACATTGCATGAGGACACGGCAATATCTTAGTATGGAGGATTTTGGTATGTGCTTAATTACACATACCATTTTCCATTAAAAACGTGCTTAAATGACAAAAAACGTACCAAAAATACATTGTATTTGTATGTTTTGCATTTGTATTGTGCAGGTAACGGATATCTAAGAAAAGGACAAAAACAAAGCCACAAACGACAAAACCGAGCACGAGAACGGAAAGAGCATGAAAGAAAAGTCAAATCAAAGCCAAAAGTCAAAAAGTCGAAGTCAAAAAGTCAACAAAAGTCAACCCTGAAAAAGTCAAAGTCAAAGACGGAGCCGAAACCGAAAAAAAAGTTAATGGGCCAATCCATACCCATCTAATGGACCAAAAAAGCCCATTAAGCTTTTATTTTGAAGACTTATAAGACTTATGTCTTATAATAAGCCTTATATATTTAAAAACCCAAAACTCTTTTTAACTCGGCCCAAAACCAATCCAAAGCCCAAAACCCTTAAACATTAACAGCCATCCAACGGTTGTTAGAGTTATTTCATCATGAGGACCATTGATGAAAGAAAGATGTATAACTTCAAGGGCTTAGTCTCCTAACTCCCCCAAAATATATCACCACAAGGACCATGTGTGCAATAACCTTAATCATTTTAAGGGGCCAAATATGCCAATCTCCCAAACATTTCACCCCTGTTACCCAAAACAGATATAAAAACAGAGCAACACATTTGCCCACCAAATTTCCATTTTCATGTCTTATCCCTTGAACCTCTGCAACTAGACAACAAAACCATCACCTCTCTTAACCCCACACATCACATGGCTCAAAATCTAGGTTGTCAATCCTCATTAATCCTCTTCGACAAGGAAAGATGACAAAATTCAATGGTTGGGATCAAAGACTTGGGCTCTACTCAAATTCAAGGGCAAAGATTGACTCTGGACTCTCCTCACACATCAAGCACACCCCTATTTTGTCTCACAAAAGAAACATAGGAAAGAAGAAGTCAAGACCCCAAGACCTAGAATCTTCTTAGTTCTTATATAAATAGGGTCTTGTAAGCCCGAATGAGGCATGTAGTTTTATCAGCTTATATAGTGTAATTTTTAAATATTGTAATCTTTTTATGAGTTAATGAAAATTTAAGAGTTTAGCTTAAAATTAGTTTTTTTTAATTCTTGTTTTAAAGTATTCAAAAGCCTTTCATAAGCTGTTTTAAGCTCTTATAAAAACATATAAGCAACCTGTTTTAATTTAACTATAAAGAACTTAAGAAAATTCACAAAAAAATCCACCATCGAAATACCACAGCTTAATGGATGATAAGCCAGTTATGGAAGGGCTTATGGACAATACTAGCTTGTCTTTTGACAAGCTAGAGCTTGTAGATTGAAACTATATATTATAGCATTGAATGCCCTATTTTGAGCAAGGCCTTTATAAGTTCCCCCCCCCCCCCCCCCCCCAAACCCTCACACCCCCCCCCCCAATTTTCTTCATTTTTAAGATTTTACTGTAAATTTCTTATAGTCTTATTCTTGCATATTGTTGCTATTATCTATTTATTTATGCTTATTTGTGTTGTTGATTGCTTATTTATGCCTGCTTATAGTTTAGATATCATTTGTTTAAAGTTTTCTTAAAAATCTGTCTTAAAGTAGCTTAGTATTGCATAATCTGTTTCAGCTTATTTGAGTGCTTATTGGTTATTGAAATTTGCTTAATATTGTTTGTTTAACTTATTTAATATCTGGTCTTTTGAATTTGTGCTTTAAATCAGCATTAATCTCTTTAAAAATGCCAAAACAGTTTTTTAAGGAGTGTTTGGGTCAAGCTTTAAAATGGGTCAAAATGGGTCAAAAATAACTTTATGCTTTTGAGTCAACTTTGATTAGATAATATTAGTAATAAAAATCAGTTTATGTGAGTCTTTTAAGTTTTAATCTCAAAATCATAGCTTAATATACATCTTGTGTGAATCTGTTGGTTTTAAGTTGTTCATAACAGCTTATAGATTTAGATTTTAAAAAAGTGGTATTTTAAGATTGTTTTTGTGTTCATTAGAGTGTTAAAGTAAGTTAGGAACCAAGCTTTTAAGGCCTGCATTGTTGTTTTGTGTTTTGAGAAAAATCTGTCAAAATTTTTGCTAAGTGTCCTTTTAAGAACAAATAGCTTTTTCAATTACTTTTTCTGGCTTAACCTGAAGTTCAAAATGATTTTTGAAAGTTGATATAAGCTCTTTGAGGTCCAAATTTTATCTGTTTTGAGGTCTCAGATCCATAAGGATCTGTTTACACACTTATTTTTAAGCTCAAAAATTGTCAGTTTCAAAGTTAAAAACAAAAAGTCTTGTAAATTTTTTGAAAACAACCACTTTCCTTAGGCTTTTTCATGGCTTAATTGATTTTCAAACCCTTTTCTGATTGTTGTTCTAGAAAGCTTATAACATAAGCTTTTCAGAGGTATCGGCCTCATACCCATAAAAAATAAGCCCAAAAGTGCCCTTGTGGCTGCTTTGCTTGATAGTTTTTGTCCAAGTTGCTTAAATAGCCCATAAGCCAAGGTTTTTAGGGGTATAAGCCAAATTCCCATAAGGATCTTTTAAGTGGCTTAAAATTAAGCTCAAAAGGACCTCATTGGGCTGTTTGGTCTGCCAGTTTGTGCCTTACAGCTTATTGCTTTTTCTGGCTTATTTGCTTAATCTTTTGTGCTTATTTATGTTTAGGTTTGCTTATTAGGTTTAGGTAGATATCTGTGTTTGCTTATCTTGCTTTCCCTTAGCTTATTTTGCCTTAAATAGCTTAACAGTTAAAGCCTCTTTAGGACTTAGTTTAAAAAATCAAACTGTCAGTTTAATCAAGCTTTTTCTGTGCTTATTTTTGAGATTCATAAAAAGTTGCTTTTTTAATTTTGCTAGTTTTTGTCTGTTTTACAAGTTTAAAAAAAGAAAAAAATTTCCAAAAAGGGAGGCCTAAGGATTCGACCCCTAGACCTCCCTCTTAACACATTGTCGTCCCACACTCCCACACACTTAACCAACGACACCGGTAGGGCTATCTGTTAGCCCTACTAACCTTTTATTTCTTTTACTCATTTCTCCCAATAAGCATTCAGCCATTTAAGGCTTATTTCTGGCTTATTTTTAAGCCATTTTTCAAAGCTTTTATTTTTCCTGAACCAAGCACTGTTCAAAGTATTTTTCAGTAATTTTTCAGATTTTTCCAAATTATCTTTACTATTTTTAATTACTTTTTCTTTTCAAAACAGTTTTTAATTCATAAAAAATTATTAAAAAATCAAAAAAATATAATTCTTTTTTTTAAATTTTCTTTTATCATTTAGCACCTAGGAAAACTAAATTTGCATCCGTAGGGTTAAAATTTCATATTTTGGTTTTTTAAATAACGGGATTTGAGTCTCGTTCTCGTTTTTAGGTTTAAATCATTTTTTGCTTTCGTTTTTAGGTTTTCTTTAATCGTTTTTGCATTTTAATTGTAGAATTAGTAATCCAATCCAAAACCCTTGAAACATTTAAACGCGCGATCATAAACGTTCTCGATTTTCAATTCTCACCTCGCTGGGAGAACGACCTGGGTAGATTTTTGAGGGATTTCGTTTTGGATAGAAACGAATCTTTCAAAAGCCTCTCGGAATACTTTCTTTAGCCTTATTATTTATATATTTATTATATATCTATTTAATTAAAAGGTTGAATTTAACTACGATCAATTTTGTGGTTCCATTGTCGTCCAGCGGTTATGATATCTGGCTTTCACCCGAGAGACCTGGGTTTAATTCCCGGCAATGGAACCACAAAATTGATCGTAGTTAAATTCAACCTTTTAATTATATAAATATATAAATAATAAGGCTAAAGTAAGTATTCCGAGAGGCTTTTGAAAGATTCGTTTCTATCCAAAACAAAATCCCTCAAAAATCTACCCGGGTCATTCTCCCAACGAGGTGTGAATTGAAAATCGAGAACGTTCGTGATCGCGCGTTTGAATGGTTCAAGGGGTTTGGATTGGATTACTAATTCTACAATTAAAAGGCAAAAAATGATTAAAGAAAACCTAAAAACGAAAGCTAAAAATGATTTAAACCTAAAAACGAGAACGAGACTCAAATCCTGTTCTTTAAAAAACCAAATATTGAAATTTTAACCTTACGGATGCAAATTTAATTTTCCTAGGTGCTAAATGATAAAAGAAAATTTAAAAAAAAAGAATTATATTTTTTTGCTTTTTTAATAATTTTTTATGAATTAAAAACTGTTTTGAAAAGAAAAATTAATTAAAATAGTAAACAAATTTAGAAAAATCTAAAAAATTACTAAAAAATACTTTGAACAGTGCTTGGTTCAGGAAAAATAAAAGCTTTGAAAATTGGCTTAAAAATAAGCCATAAATAAGCCTTAAATGGCTGAATGCTTATTGGGAGAAATGAGTATAAGAAATAAAAGGTGAGTAGGGCTAACAGATAGCCCTACTGGTGCCCTTGGTTAAGTGTGTGGGAGTGTGGGACGACTATGTGTTAAGAGGGAGGTCTAGGGGTCGAATCTTTAGGCCTCCCTTTTTGGAATTTTTTTTTAAACTTGTAAAACAGACAAAAACTAGCAAAATTAAAAAAAAGCAACTTTTTATCAATCTCAAAAATAAGCACAGAAAAAGCTTGATTAAGCTGACAGTTTGATTTTTTAAACTAAGTCCTAAAGAGGCTTTAACTGTTAAGCTATTTAAGGCAAAATAAGCTAAGGGAAAGCAAGATAAGCAAACACAGATATCTACCTAAACCTAATAAGCAAACCTAAACATAAATAAGCACAAAAGATTAAGCAAATAAGCCAGAAAAAGCAATAAGCTGCAAGGCACAAACTGGCAGACCAAACAGCCCAATGAGGTCCTTTTGAGCTTAATTTTAAGCCACTTAAAAGATCCTTATGGGAATTTGGCTTATACCCCTAAAAACCTTGGCTTATGGGCTATTTAAGCAACTTGGACAAAAACTATCAAGCAAAGCAGCCACAAGGGCACTTTTGGGCTTATTTTTTATGGGTATGAGGCCGATACCTCTGAAAAGCTTATGTTATAAGCTTTCTAGAACAACAATCAGAAAAGGGTTTGAAAATCAATTAAGCCATGAAAAAGAGCCACTACGGAAAGATGGTTGTTTGTTCTTCAAAAAAATTAGCACAACTTTTTCTGTTTATAAACTCAACCTTTGAAACTGACAATTTCTTAGCTAAAACTAAGTGCACCTAAACAGAATCCCTTATAGGAACACTAGAGACCATCAAAACCAGATAAAATTGTGACCTCAAAAGCTTATATCTACTCACTTAAATAACTGCACACTTGAGTGAACTTCATGAAAGCGGTGGCCCAGAAAAAGTAATTTGACAAAAGAGCTATTTGTATCTTAATCACAATGGTTCGACTTCTAAGCAAAACTTTTTTGACCATATATAACTAAAAACACAAAAGAAAACAACAATGCAGGCCTTAAAAGTTTGGTTCCTTACTTACTTTAACACTCTAATGAACAAAAAAACAATCTTAAAATACCACTTTTTTAAAATCTAAATCTATAAGCTGTTATGAACAACTTAAAACCAACAGATTCAAACAAGATGTATATTAAGCTATGATTTTGAGATTAAAAACTTAAAAACTCACATAAACTGATTTTTATTACTAATATTATCTAATCAAAGTTGACTCAAAAGCATAAAGTTATTTTTGACCCATTTTGACCCATTTTAAAGCTTGACCCAAACACTCCTTAAAAAACTGTTTTGGCATTTTTAAAGAGATTAATGCTGATTTAAAGCACAAATTCAAAAGACCAGATATTAAATAAGTTAAACAAACAATATTAAGCAAATTTCAATAACCAATAAGCACTCAAATAAGCTGAAACAGATTATGCAATACTAAGCTACTTTAAGACAGATTTTTAAGAAAACTTTAAACAAATGATATCTAAACTATAAGCAGGCATAAATAAGCAATCAACAACACAAATAAGCATAAATAAACAGATAATAGCAAACAATAAGCAGGAATAAGCACTAATAAGCAATGCTATAGTAAAAGCTTAAAAATGAAAGAAAATGGAACTTACAAAGGCCCTTGCTCAAAACAGGGCAATAAAAGCTTATAAATAAGCTAATCTACAAGTTCTAGCTTATCAAAAGACAAGCTAGTAGTGTCCATAAGCCCTTCCATAACTGGCTTATCATCCATTAAGCTGTGGTATTTTGATGGTAGTTTTTTTATGAATTTTCTTAAGTTCTTTATAGTTAAATTAAAACAGGTTGCTTATATGTTTTTATAAGAGCTTAAAATAGCTTATGAAAGGCTTTTGAATACTTTAAAACAAGAATTAAAAAAAATAGATTGTAAGCTAAACTCTTAAATTTTCATTATCTCATAAAAAGATTACAATATTTAAAAATTACACTATATAAGCCGATAAAAACTAAACTAGGTTAAAACTACATGCCTCTATGGGCTTACAAATGAGTCCTATATATAGAGACGTCTAAGTGTCTTGGTCTTCTTTATCTTCACACATTTGTGTTTCTTTTGTGAGACAAAATGAAGGTGTTTTTGTTGTGTGAGTGATTGTCAAGCTTCATCTCAGCCATCCAAATTTCTTTGTCCCCAAGCCTTTAATCTCAACCCTTAATTCTTTGTTTTTATCCATGGACGAATGAAAGTGTGTGGGATTGCCAACATGGCAATGAGCCATGTGATGGGTGGGGTTAAGGTTTTAGGATATTTTATTATCAATTTACTCACTCAAGGTGAGTTCATAGCCCCATGTTTTACAATTATTGATTTACAAGTTTTTGGGGTGAGAAACATATGCATGTTTTACAAATTGGACGCAAGTGTACATTTTATCATGATTACGTTTTGCCTAAGTAGCGATAACCCACTATGCCCATGAACTGTCAATTACTGGAATGTGAGCGCGAATAATTATAATAGACTATTTTGGGATTGACCACCCCGGATCGGTGTACTAAGCTATCACTGAAACGAACATATCATGTACGGATTTAGATGTTACGGGGGTTTTTTGATCATCGTCATGGAAATGTTGCAATAATTAATATTGTATTCATTTATTTCGGGCTCGGTGTCCTGAGCTTAGGAAAACGTACATTACATTTTGGATGTCTGCAACTGTTCATTATCACGGGATATCTTGCGTCCTGCCTTATACCTTTACATAAACCTATGAAATTCACCAACTTTATGTTGACGTTTTAAATGCAATGTTTTTCAGGAGATCATTAGGGCACGGGGTGCAAAAAGGGATACATTGGTGGTTATGTTTTGGATGTCCTGCATTAAAGATTTAGTCGCATTACATTTTGTATATCTGTTATGGGCTGGAAATCTTTGTAATAATAACAAATGAAACAAGTGAAGCTTCGAGCTTTTAGTAAATCATTTGTAATCCAATTATATCAGTTTTAAAACACTTTATTGTCGTTCAATATATAAACTTGGCTAGTGAACTGATAAGTAGACACGCCCCGGACCCTATTCGGTGCGACCCAATTTAGGGGTGTTTACAGATTGTATAGAGCAAAGGTTATAGAGAACCAGGTCAAATGTTTTTACTAGACTATAACGTTTTCAAACATTGCATTCATACAAAGGGGTTTTCACGGGAACAACATACACTAATGTGCAGTTAGTCCGGTTAGGCTAGATGTATGCCAAGATTGATATTTATGATTGATATAACTTGTTATGTATAAATGTGTATTACATATAAGAGTCTTATATTAAATACTAATATAATTTAATTTGGAGTTTACGATAAGTATTATGTCATAATCGAAGATTCTACGGACACCTACCCGCAGTATCCAGTCCATTTGATGATGGATCAGCCCTTGGTTCAACCAGTGAGTCGATGACCACCCATATGCAGAGGACCCATAGCTTACATAATGGCGGCAATCAGTTCCACCATCGCCTGACTACATACCATGCCCGAGAGCCATAGTCACCCCCCTCACTGGACGTTTGTTCTGAGTCGCTGTACCCCTAAAGTACATTCCACAGAGATGAGATACTCCTGGCCGAGGAGCAGCCACTGCCTGCTGCTGCCTCACCCACTGCAGATTCACCAGGATATGTTCCTGAGTCTGATCCGGAGGAGGAGCCGGAGGCTAATGACGATGAGGATCCCGAGGAGGATCCAGCGGAATTACCCTTCTGATAGGATGATGAGATGATGATGAGGGAGGAGAAGGAGCCTATCCGAGATGACCGTGATGAATAGGGACAGGAAGAGGAGGAGGAGGAGGAGCACCAGCACCGGCCGACTCTGCCCCGCACCTGACACCGTAATGACTGTCAGGATATCTATCGCGATGAATGAGCCATCATATCACTTTCCTCTAGGGAAGAGGTCGAGAGACTTCTTCCTTAACCACCCCACCACCATCACCACTTACTCCACTATCATCTCCATTACCACATATACCATCTCCCCTATTTCCAGCATCACCACCAGCATCTGTATTACCTGCATCACCACCTGCTAGTCCTATTCGTCTGTTGGGCTATCGGGCTGCTATGATCTGGCTGAGAGCTGAGACACCATCCACTTCTCATCCATTACCACTACCTACTCCATCACCACCTTTGCAGTTATTATCTTCTGACCACATGAAATGACAGGCCCGAGATTACACTACCACCTCGGAAGAGGTTAGGTATTGACCTTGGTCCTAGGTACGAGATTGGAGAGAGTTCAGCTGCAGCTGCCACTAGACCGATTGGAGGTCGTAGGGCAGACTATGGGTTTGTCGGTACTATGGATACCGAGATCAGACGACAGAGAGCCAAGGAGGTCGGCTATGGGATTAGAGATGTTTGGGTAGACCCGAGAGAGGCTGTTGAGGAGGTAGCACCGATGACCCTTGGAGGGGTCAATGCTAGGGTGACTGAGCTTACTACAGTCCAGGAGCAGACACGCAGGATATTATGCTGTGATAGAGGATACACAGGACGGCAGACCCCAGATATATCAAAAGAAGTGTTAAGACATTGTTTGATGAAGTACAGTACCACTAAGAGACTGCATCGACTACTAGATCAGTAGGACTCTGTTTCCCGAAGCATGGGACGTTCCATAGAGGTTAGCTATATGACACGTTCAGAGATTATGGCATTACGTTCTGTAGTGATGGGTCAGCAGGCAGTGATTTCACAGTTGCAGGCAGCTGACCGTAGGAGTCAGGTTGTGACTTCAGAGATGCTACAGGCAGACCACCAGAGGCAGGTCCAGTTGACTAAGGCATTAAAATTGCTGAAAGGACTACAGACTCAGATGGCCGAGTTTCAGAGGCAGCTTGGACCCGCAAAAGGTCCGGCACAGCCTGATGCACCAGGGGAGGCTAGTAGCAGTTCCTAGATTTGGTTATGTTGTAGCTATGCTATGCAGCCTGTTAAGTATTATGGGTTATTCCCAGCTAGCAGACTGTATAGATCTTTTGTTTTGTTTAGCTGCCTAGTATAGGTCTTTTGTTCAGGTATTATCTATCTTGTACAGCATACTAAGTGTTACGGGTATATCCCGGCTAGTATGGCTTTAGGTTGTTTCTTTTGTCTTGTAACCTAAGGGTAGTAATCATTTTGTATCTGAACCGAACATGTATGTTTTTCCAAGTTATATATGAAATGGACGGATTACGTTATCTTAAAATGAATTTATTATAAATGAAGTCCGATTTTGGTTATACAAAAGCAGTTGTACATTTCACTGTGTATGAGATCTCGTTTTATTTTAAAGTCTAATATGTTATGTAATAGTATTGATTTTATGAAATCTAACGGGTATTATGTTTTCTTGTGATTCAAAGAAAGTGGCACCAAAGAGAAGGACCACGAGGTTAAACCCAGGTGCAACACCAACACCAGTCACAGACACTCATACCACTACATCTGTCACCAAATGCCCAACTTCGGCAATATTGAACGATGGCGTTACTGCTGCACTGGTAGCACATGATGTAACCAGGATGGCGATGATAGCCAGTACATTAGGAACGTTGCAGAAGGCCTGTGCAAGTTGCTCGTTGAATGCATCAACCGACTTCCTAAAATTGCCAACCCTTGAACTTCAAGGGCACTGAGGGAGTTGTGATTGGACTCACTCAGTATTTCGAAAAGATGGAGTCCGTTCACTCATAAGCAACTGTAGAGCAGTATCATGCCAGTCAAATTTGCTAATGTGTACCCTGCAAGGAAATGCTCTTACATAGTGGAATTCCCACGTTAAGACCACTACTCCTGAAGCTGCCCACGCGATGCCATGAAGGACACTGAAAAAGATGATGACAACAAATACTACCCAAGGGGCAGAAATTAAAGAAGCTGGAGTTTTGAATGTGGATTTAAAAGGTGAAGGGTACCGATGTGGTAACCTATAGCCAACGTTTCCAAGAACTGGCACTAATGTGCGATCGGATGTTTCCGAAAGAAATAGACAAAGTTAAGAAATATGTCGGTGGCTTGCCCGACACGATCCATGGCAGTGTGAAGGCAAACCTAAACCAAAAACTATCAGATGCCATTGAGTTCGCCACTGAACTCATAGACAAGAAGATCAACACTTGGGCTGAACGTCAGGCTGACAACAAAAGAAAGTCTGATGACACCGCCATTACAACCAAATACAGCAGCCAAACAAGAACAATACACTAGAAGGAGCATATGCCGCAGGAACAGGTGACGGAGAAAACCATACAAAGGGCCAGACCTCGTGTTTCCAAATGTAACTATCACCATGATGGTCCTTGTGCTCCCAAATGCCACAAGTGCAACCGATTTGGTCATTTATCTCGTGACTGCAGGAATCCCCCAAATGTCAACACTGGGGCTAATCAGAGGGTTTGTTTTGAATGTGGTGCTCAAGGGCATTTCAAGAGGGATTGTCCAAAATTGAAGAACAACAACAACCGGGTAATCGGGTTAGAAATGCCAAGGCTCAGGCAAAGGTGTATGCCGTGGGCAATGCAGGGGCAAACCGGACAACAATGTCGTCACGGGTACGTTTCTCCTAAACAACCGATATGCATCTATTTTATTTGATACCGGTGCGATAGGAGTTTTGTATCTACTGCATTTAGCTCTCGAATTGTTATCACTCCAACTGCATTAGATCATGATTATAATGTCGAACTAGCCGACGGGCGAATTTTGGGTTAAACACTATTATCCGGGGTTGTACGTTAAACTTTTAAATCATCCTTTCAACATAGACCCTAATACCCGTAAACTTGTAGTTATGACGTGATACTTTGGTATGGATTGGTTGGCGAAGTACCATGCCCGTTTTATTATTGTATGTGCGGAAAAGACATTCGTATTCCGTTTTGGAGACGAAATTTTAATCGTGCGAGTGACGGAAGCAGCAATGGAACACGGACCGATAAAACACCATCCTCGAGTGAACTAGTCTCAAGAGTATTAACGAAGTATGTCACGTATCTTAGAAAATATCACCGCAACCAAAAGACAGACAAGTCAAAGGGAAACAACTTAAAGATGTGCCATTGTATCAAGAATTTCCGCGAAGTTTTTCCTGAGGACTTGCCGGGTATACCACCCACTCGACAAGTGGAGTTTCGAATCGATTTGGTACCTGGTGCTACACCTGTAGCACGGGCACCATATAGACTAGCACCGTCCGAAATGAAGGAACTAGCGGAGCAACTACAGGAACTTACGGACAAAGGCTTCATAAGACCAAGTTCCTCACCCTGGGAGCTCTGTTCTGTTTGTAAAGAAGAAGAGATGGTCCTTTCCGAATGTGCCACTCGATTATAGGGAATTGAACAAACTGACAGTGAAGAACCGCTACCCACTCCCAAGGATCGATGACCTATTCGACACTGAAAGGTCGAAGTATTTATTCAAAGATTGATTTAGGTCAGGTATCACCAACTGAGATTTCTAGAAGAAGACGAAACCCAAGACTGCTTCAGGACTCGATACGGTCACAATGAATTCCAAGTCATGTCCTTTTTGAGTTTGACTAATTGCACCACTGTGTTCATAGACCTTATGAACCTAGTGTGTAAACTGTAACTGGACAAGCTAGTAAAATTGTCTTCATCGATGACATTTAATCTACTCCAAAAAGTAAGAAGGAACATGAAGATCACTTAGGCAGATCTTGAAATTACTTTAATAAGAAGAATAAGTACGCCAAGTTCTCCAAGTGTGAATTCTGGATCTCTAGGTACACATTCTCGATCACGTGATTGACTGACGAGGTATTCATGTTGACCCTGCCAAGATGAATCTATAAAGTTTGGGCGTCTCATAAAACACCAACAAGATTCGCTAATTTTTAGCCTTGCCGGCTATTTATAGAAGATTCATCGAAGGATTTCAAAGATCGCCAAGTCCAAAGACCAAACTAACCCAGAAAGGTGTCAAGTTTTGATTGGGGCGATAAACAAAAAACACTTTTCAATTGTTAAAGAAAGCCGTGCAGTGCCGAATCCTTGCCTTACGAGGTAAGCGAAGATTCATCACATACTGCCGATGCTTCAAAGAAGGGTTTTGGGCGCTGTGTTGATGCAAAGAGAAAAGGTGATTTCTTATGCATCACGCCAGTTAAAAATTCATGAAAAGAACTATACGACTCATGATTTAGAACTTGGGGCGGTAGTGTTTGCTCTAAAGATTTGGAGGCACTATCTGTACGGAACCAAGTGCACGGTGTTCACTGATCACAAGAGTTTACAACACATTCTTATTAGATAGAAGTAATATGAGGCAACGTCCTGTTTAGAGTTGCCTGGTGATTACATTTGCCAAATTCGTTATCACCCAGGAAGCGAATGTTGTTGTTTGATTCTGAGCAGGAAGGAACGAGAACCACTAAGGGTTCGGGCCTTAGTGATGACTATTGGCTTGGATCTTCCTAAACAAATCTTGAAAGCTCAGACTGAAGCACGAAAGCCGAAGAACATCAAGAAGGAGGATGTTGGAGGTATTTGGTTGAGAATTCAAAAGATCCGAAGAAACTTAGAATAGGAAAATGGAACCACCTCGGATGAAACTCTGTGCTTAAGTTTATGGCAGAGGAGATGTACAATTATAAATGAAACTAAGACTGTGATCATGCACGAGTCCCACAAGTCTAAATACTCTATTCATCCGGGTTCTGACAAGATGTACCAGGATATGAAGAAACTATACTGGTGGCCCAATATGAAAGCCAACATCGCCACCTATGTTAGCAAATGTTTGACCTGTGCTAAGGTCAAGGCCGAACATCAGAGACCATCGGGTTTGTTAGTGCAACCCGAGATACCTCAATGGAAGTGGGACAACATCACGATGGATTTTGTCACGAAGCTTCCTAAGTCGTCACAAGGTTATGACACTATTTGGGTGATCCCCCCCCCCCCCCCCCCCCCCCCCCCCACCCCCCCCCCCCCCCCCCCCCCCCCCCCCCCCCCCCCCCCCCCCCCCCCGTTGACCGACTTACAAAGCCTCCATTTTTTATACCAAAGATGGAAACGAATCCTATGGATAAACTAGCGAGAATGTACTTAAAGGAGGTAGTCACGAAGCATGGAATACCTGTTTCAGTTATCTGTGATCGTGACCCTCGGTTCGCATCAAATTTCTGGAAGTCACTTCAGAAGGCTTTGGGTATAAGTTTGGATATGAGCACTGCATATCATCCGCCAACAAGCAATAAACAAAAGAAAAAAAAAAAAATGGACAAAGCGAGAGAACTATCTAAACTCTCAAGGATATGCTACGTGTTTTTTTTTTTTTTTTTTTTTTTGATTAATCGACTTTGGAAATGGTTGGGTTAAACATTTGCCATTAGTCGAGTTTTCATACAATAACAATTATCATGCTAGCATTAAGGCAGTAACACCGTTTGATAGCAACTGTATGGACGAAAGTGTCAATCACCCGTGTTTGGGCCGAGGTGGACAAGCTCAACCTCACTGGTCCAGAATTAGTAAAAAAACAACGGAGAGGATCAATCCAGATCAAACAAAGGATTCAAACGCTCGTGATCGACAAAAAGAGCTACCCGACCTTAAAGCGAAAACCGATGGATTTTAAGTTGGAGATAAGTTATGCTAAGGTTTAGCCTTAGAAAGGGGTTGTATGTTTTGTCAAAACGGGGAAGTTAAACCAATGGGGGGGGGGGGGGGTGGGGGGTGGGGGGGGGGGGGGGTGGGGGGGAGGGGACCACACCAGGTTCCGGAAGGGGGGGGGAGATATATTATTATTGGTAAAACAATTTTATTATAAGGGTTTGGTTATTGTGTGAAGGGATTTATTGATTGTATAAATATTGAATGAGATGGGAAAAAGAAGTTTATTGTTATAATGAAGTTTTTTTATAGTATAATTTTGTTTTTGAAGTGGTGTATATTGTTATGTATTATTATTTTTTTTGATGTTATATAGATTAAAATTATTAGTGTGGATTTAGTTTGTTATTATAATTTTTGTTTGATTTAATATATAATTGTGTAACTAAATAGGTTATTATTTAGTTCCAAATAAAATTTCTTCAAGTTAATACATGAAACGTATGTGAACCTGACAGCTCTTTGAGGAACCTCAAGCTTGTAAGCAAACGCTCCAACCTTTTCCAACACCTTAAAGAGGTCCGACATATCTGTGGTTTTAACTTCCCCCGTTTGACAAAACATACAAACCAACCCCTTTCTAAGGCGAACCTTAGCATAACTTATCTCCAACTTAAAAACTCCATCGTTACGCTTTAAGTCCGCGTAGCTCTTTTGGTCCGATCACAGCGTTTTGAATCCTTTGTTTATCTGGATGATCCATCTCCGTTGTTTCTTAACTAAATTTCAGGACCAGTGAGTTGAACTTGTCCAACCTCTCGGACCTCCCGTGCCCCAACACACCTACGGGTGAAATGACACTTCGACCATAATAGTGCTTCAAACGGTGCACCTTAATGCTACATAATAATTGTTATTGTATGTAATACTCGACTAAAGGGCAAACATGTTTAACCCAACCATTTTCCAAAGTCGATTACGCAAGCACGTAGCCATATCCTTTGAAGTTTAATGGTTCTCTCGCTTTTGTCCATATTGGTTTTGCGGATAATGCAGTGCCTCCATATCAAACTTATCCCAAAAGCCTTCTGAAGTGACATCCATAAATTTCGATGCGACACAACCGAGGTTCACGAGAACACAAGGATAATGAAACAGGTAATCCATGCTTCGTGACTACCATCCTTTAGTTACATTCTCGCAGTTTATCCATAATTCGTTTCCCCTCATTGTGTAAAAAATGGCAGGCTTTCGTAATTCGTCATAAAACGATCAACCAAATAGTATTCAAAACCCTGTGACACTTAGAAGCTTCGTGACAAAATCCATCGGATGTTGACCCACTTCGTTGAGGTCTCCTCGGTTTGCACTAACACACCCGATGGTCTCATGATGTTCGGTCCTTGACCCTAATCACAGGTCAACATTTTCTTACATATGTGGGCGATGTAGCTTTCCATAAATTGTGGCCACCAGTATATTTTCTTCATATCCTGTACATCTTGTCAGAACCTGATAATAAGTATTAGACTTAGTGGACTCGTGCATGATCACAGTCCTAAAAGTTTCCAATAACATTTAACCAAACTCCTGCCAGTAAGGCACATAGTTCCATCCGCAGGTGGTTTCCAACTTTTTCCATTCTAAGTTTCTTCGGAACTTTGAATTCTCAACCAACATTCCTCCAACATCCTCCTTCTTAGATGTTCTGATCTTCGGGCTTTATCGTGCTTTAGTCTAGTTTTCAAATATGTTTAGGAAGAACCAAGCCAATATCTCACTAAGGCCCGAACCCTTAGTGGTTCTCAGTTCCTTCTGCTCATAGCATCAACTACAACATTCCGCCTTCCCTGGGAGATAACTACTTTGGTCAATCGTAATCACTCACAACTCTAAAACCAGCGACGTTCCATCAATAATTTAATTCCATCTATCAAGAATGTGTTGTAAACATCTTATGATCAGTGAACACGCGTGCACATTGGTTCCGTACAGATATGTGCCAACCAAACTTTATAGCGAAAACTAATAGCCCCACAGTTCTTAATCATGATCGATAGTTCTTTTCATGAATTTTTAAACTGGCGTGATGCATACGAAATTCACCTTTCCTTGCATCAACACAGTGCCCAAACCCTTCTTGAAGCATCGCAGTAAGTTGATTAAATCTTCGCTTCCCTCAAGGGGTAAGCCAGGATTCGTGCACTGACAACGCTTCTGCATTAACAATTGAAAAGCGTTTTTATGTTTATCGCACCCAATCAAACTTGAACACCTTTCTGGTTAAGTTTGGTAATTGACTTGGCGATCTTTGAAACCCCTTCGATGATCTTCTATAATAGCCGGCAAGGCCTAAAAATTATCGAATCTCTGTTGGTGTTATTAGGAGACCCCAATCTGTTTGATAGATTCCATCATTTGCAGGGTCAACATGAATACCTTCGTCAGTCAACCACGTGATCGGAGGAATTGTAACCCTAGAAGAATCCATAATTCACTCTTGGGAACTTGGCGTACAATTCTTCCTTATTAAGTAAAATTTCAAATCAGCCTAAGGTTGCCTCTTCATGTCCTTCTTACTTTGGAGTAGATAAAAAAATGTATCGAAGAAGACAATTACAAACTTGTCCAGATACAGTTATACACACTCGTTCATAAGGGTCTATGAACACAGCTGGTGCATTAGTCAACCTAAAGACATGACTTGGAATTCATATTGAGCCTAGAATCGAGTCCTGTAAAGCAATCTTTGGAATGTCATCTTCTCGAACTCTCATTTGGTGATAACCCTGACCTCAAATCAATCTTTGAACAAATACTCGACCTTTCACAGCTGGTCATAGGACATCGATCCTTTGGGAATGGGTAGCGGTCTTCACTGGTCAGATTTGTTCAATTCCCTATAATCGTGCACATTCGGAAAGACCCATCTTTCTACTTCTTTACAAACCGAAACAGAACCCACATAGGTGAGAGAACTTGGTCTATTAAGCCTTTGTCCGTAAGTACCTGATTTCTCCACTAGCCCTTCATTTCGGACCGGTGCTAGACTAATGTGCCACCGTGCTACAGGTGTAGCCCCAGTACTAAATCGATTCCGAAACTTCCACTTGTCGAGTTGGTGGTATAAGCCTGCAATCCTAGGAAAAACTTCAGGAAATTCTTGAACAACTGGCACAACTTTAAGTTTGTTTCCCCTATGCTTTGTCTTTGTCTTTGTTGGCGGTGATATTCCTAAGAAAACGTACATCACATCGTTAAATACTCTTGAGCCTTAGTACAATCGAGATGGTGTTTAATCGGGTCCCCTGTGTTCCTTGCTAATTGCTGCATTCCGTCCACCTCGATACGATTAAAATTTCGTCTCAGAAAGAATACGAATGATCCTTTCCGCCACATACAATAACGGCATGGTACTTGCCCAACAATCCATAACCAATTATCACGTCAAAAACACATAGTTCTACTTAACGGGTATTAGGGTCTATGTTAAAGGATGATTTAAGAAGTTTAACTTACAACCGCGGATAATATGTATAACCTAACATTCGCCCGTCGCTAGTTCGACATTGATAATCATGATCTAATGCAGTCGGAGTGGATAACAAATCGAGAGCTAAATGCAGTAGATACAAAACTCCTATCGGCACCGGTATCAAATAAAATTAGATGCATATCGGTTGTTTATGAGAACGAAACCCGTGATGACATTGTTGTCCATGTTTTGCCCTGACATTGCCACGGCATACACCTTTGCCTGGAGCCTTGGCATTTCATAACAACCCGATACCCCGGTTGTTGTTGTTCTTCAATTTGGACAATCCTCTTTTGAAATAGCCCTTGAGCACGCAATTCAAAACAAACCCTCTGATTAGCCCCAGTGTTTACATTGGGGATTCCTGCAGTCCACGTGATAAATGACCAAATCGTGTGCACTTGTGCTTTGGGAGCACAAGGACCATCATGGTGATAGTAACATTAGGAACACAAAGGTCTAAGGCCCATTGTATGGTCTCCTGTCACCATATCAGCGCATAAAGCTCTTCTAGTGTTTTTTGTCTCTTGTTTTTTTTGCTGATTCAGGATGTTTCTAACTGCGGTGTCATTCAAAAACTTTCTTTTGTTGTCAGCCATGACGTTCATCCTCAGTATGATCTTCTTGTCTATGAGTTCAGTGGCGAACTCAATGGCATCCTGAATAGTTTTATTGCTTAATTTGCCATCACACTCTGCCATGGATCGTGTCGGGCAAGCCACCGACATATTTCTCAACTTTGTCTATTTCTTCCGGAAACATCCGATCGCACATTAGTGCCAGTTCTTGGAAACATTGGCTATAGGTTACCACATCGGTACCCTTCACCTTTAAATTCCACATTTCAAACTCCAGCTTCTTAAATATGCCCTTGGTAAGTATTTTTGTCTGTCATCTATCGATTATCAGTGTCCTTCATGCATCGCAAGGGCAGCTTCAGGAGTTGGTCTTAACGTGGGAATTCCACCATGTAAAGCATTTTCCTTGCAGGTACACTAAGCAAATTTGACCATGTTTCGTTGTTAGGTTTTTCAAATATCTACTGTACATTGCTTATGCTGTGAACGACACCATCTTTTCGAACTACTATGAGTCCAACAACTCCCTCAGTGCCCTTGAAGTTCAAGGTTGGCATTTTGGGAATTCCCGGGTAGGTGCATTCACGAGCAACTTGCACAGGCCTTCTGGCAACCACGTTCCTAAAAGAAAGGCTATCAAAACGCATTCCTGGTTACATCATGTCACCAGTGCAGCAGTAACGCCTTCGTCAATCATTGCCTGAAGTTGGGCATTGGTGACAGATGTAGTGGTATGAGTGTCTGTGACTGGTGTTGGTGTTGCACCTGGGTTTAACCTCGTGGTCCTTCTCTTTGGTGCCTACTTTCTTTGAATCACAAGAAAACATAATACCCGTTAGATTTCATAAAATCAATACTATTACATAACATATACACATTAAATAAAACGAGATCACATCACACAGTGAAATGTACAACTGCTTTTGGTATAACCAAATCGACATTCATTTATAATAAATTCGATTTCATAGATAACGTAATCCGTCCATTTCATATATAACTTGGAAAAACATACATGTTCGGTTCAGATACAAAATGATTACTACCCTTAGGTTACAAGACAAAAAAACAACCTAAAGCATAACTAGCCGTTGATATACCCGTCAACACTTAGTATGCTGTAGCAATATAGATAATACCTGGAACAAAAAGACCTATAACTAGCAGCTAAACAAAATCAAAAGATCTATACAGTCCTGCTAGCTGGGAATAACCCATAATACTTAACAGTCCTGCATAGTAAATAAGCTACAAACATAACCATAACTAGGAACGCGACCACTCCAAACCTCGCCCTGGTGCATCAGGCTGTGCCGGACCTTTTGCGGGTCTAAGCTGCCTCTGAAACTCGGCCATCTAAGTCTGTAGTCCTTTCAGCAATTTTAATGCCTTAGTCAACTGGACCTGCCTCTGGTGGTCTGCCTGTAGCATCTCTGAAGTCACAACCTGACTCCTACGGTTAGCTGCCTACAACTGTGAAATCACTGCCTGCTGACCCATCACTACAGAACGTAATGTCATAAATCTCTGAACTGTCATATAGCTAAACCTCTAAGGAACGTCCCCATAGCCTCTCGGAAACATAGGCCTCCTTACTAGTAGACGTCAGCAGTCTCATATTTGGTACGACACATCAAACAATGTCTCAACACTCTGATATATCTGGGTCTGCCTGTCCTGAGTATCCTCTATCACAGCATAGATATCCTGCGTGTCCTGCTCCTGGACTGCAGTAAGCTCAGTCACCCTAAACGCATTGCCCCCTCCATTCCGAAGGTCATTGGTGCTACTCCTCAACATCCTCTCTCGGAGGTCTATCCAAATCATACTCTAATCCATAGCGACCTTCCTGTGGCTCTCTGTCGTCTGATCTCGGTATCCATAGTACCGACAAACCCATAGTCTGCCCTATGACCTCCAATGGTCTAGTGGCAGCTACAGCTTGAAAAAAACCTCTCTCCAATCTCGTACCTAGGACCAAGGTCAATACCTAACCCTTCCGGGTGAAGTGTATCTCGGGCCTGTCTGTCCTGTGGTCAGAAGAAATAACTGCAAAGGAGATGGAGTAGGTATGGGAATGGGATGAGAAGTGGATGTGTTACTCGCACTCAGCAATCATAGCACCCGATAGCCCAATTGACAAAAAGGACTAGCAGTGTGATGCAGGTAATAAGATGCTGGTGGTGAGGCTGTAAATAGGAGGAGATGGTGATAAGTGTGTTAAATGGAGATTATAGTGTTGTAAGAGTTGATGCGGTGGAGGGGTGGTTAAGGCAAGAAGTCTCTCGACCATCTACCAGGAGGAATCTTATATGGATGGCTCATCCGATAGATCTCCTGACAGTCATAACGGTGTACAGGTGGGAACAAGAGTCGTGGCCGAGCTGGTGCTCCTCCCTCCTCCTCCTACATCCTCTCCTCAGTCCTCATCATCGCATCATCTCCCGGAAGGCTCCTCTCCTCCTCCTCATCCATCATCATCATCCCTATCATCACAGGGTAACATCTGAACCCCTCTGGATCCGCTCGTCCTCCACCCCGGCTCCTCCTCCAGATCAGACTCAGGAACATATCTCCTTGGTGAAATCTGCAGTGGGTGAGGCAGCAGCAGGTAGTGGCTGCTCCTCGGCCAGGAGTATCTCCATCCTCCTGTGGCATGTTACATATGGGTACATCGACTCCAAGAACAATTCCAGTGGGGATGGTACTATGGCTTCCTCGGGCCAGGTAATGTAGTAGAGCTATGGATGGAACCTGATAAGCAGCCATTATGTAAGCATATGGGTCCTCTGGCATAATGGGTGGTCCATCGACTCCTGGTGAACCAATGTCTGATCCATCACAAATAGACCTGGATACTGCCGGTTAGGTGACCGGTAAGAATCTTCCGAATCGACATAACAATAATCTGAAACTCCAACATAACTTAAATATTATTAATATAAGACTCTTATAGTAATACACATTTATAACATAAACATGTATATCAATCATGATAACTATCAAGCAACATCAAGCCTACCTACTAATGCACAATTAGTTATGTATGACCACTGTGAAAACCCTTTGTATGATGCCATGTTTGAAAACTGGTTTTATAGTCTAGTAAAAACCACTTGACCAGGTCTCTATAACCTTTGCATTCTGATACCACATCCATAACACCCCTAGATTGGGTGCGCAAAACACGAATAAGGGTTCCGGGCGTGTTTACTTATCAATCATCTAGCACAATTATATAGTATTGAACGACAATTAAAGTCGGTCTTAAAAAAACTGATATATTGGATTTAACAAAATGTATACAAACAGCTCGAAGCTTCACTTGTTTTCCTTGTTATTATTACAAAGAATTTCCAGCCCATAACAGATATACAAAAAGTAATGCGACTAAAACTTTAATGCAGGACATCCAAAAACCCATAACACCTAATGTATCCCATTTTGCACACACCCACGTGCCCTAATGATCACACTGAAAAACATTGCAATTAAAACGTCAACATAAAGTTATGAGAATT
This sequence comes from Tanacetum coccineum, assembly GCA_026074375.1. Classification (NCBI taxonomy): domain Eukaryota; kingdom Viridiplantae; phylum Streptophyta; class Magnoliopsida; order Asterales; family Asteraceae; genus Tanacetum; species Tanacetum coccineum. Next base: position 35,389 of record BQNB010045077.1, read on the forward strand.
CATAGGTTATTAAAGGTATAATCAGGACCACAAGACTTTCCCCCGTGATAATGCAACAGATCAGACATACACAAAATGTAATAACTTTTCCTAAGCTCATATACACTATATACATACCAGAAGTCGCCGAACTGATGAAAATGAATACATATAATAAATCTTGCCAACATTGCCCATACGATGTTCAATAGCCCGTAACATCTAAAATCCGACATGATATATGTTTCGTTCCAGTATAGCTAGTCACCCGAAACGGGGATGTCATCCCAAATAGATCTATCATACTTATAATCCCTCGACATTCCAGTAATTGACAGTTCTTAGAGGCCATAGTGGTTTTTTGCAACATAGGTAAAACGTAATCATGAATAAAATGTACACTTGCTTCCAATTTGTAAAACAGGGCATATGTTTCTCACCCAAAAAACTTGTAAATCAATAATTGTAAAACATGGGCTATGAACTACACCTGATAATAAATTGATAATAAAATAATCCTAATGAAAACGCGATCACGCTAAACGCACGAATGCAACCAGTTAATATGTCGATCAGTAATCAAATACACTTGGTCCTAACAACAACCATATATAATCCAATATAGTTAACAATCGTACAATCGATCGAGCTATCATAATTAGAGTCATAGACATGTACGTACGAGGATTAGGAACACTTTAAATCTTAAATCCAACACACTCCGTCAATAACGCCATCCGTAAAAGGTAGCCCTTCATTATGAAATTCCCTAGTAATATAGCACTTTGATAACTAATAACATATATATTTCTATATAGCTATATCACCATCTAATCGTTTAAGTGAAATCGTATTTATAAAGTAAAAAACATTTATAAATACCTTTACAAAAAGGACATACACTTGGACCGTTTAAGTCCGTTTTCTCACGTTCTTACGCCCACACTTCGTATTAAGACGAGGGATCATAATATTTCATTTTTTAAGTTTCCGAGATTCTATTGTGAATAGTGTTTTTACTATTCATTATAGATTACACTTATTACGCCAAAACCCTAAATGTCCGTAACTTATTCGTTTATAGCTCCGAAATTGCCGATTCTTTTCGAACATACGTTCTCGAATTGAAAGTTTTATCATATTAATTGATGTTAAAAAGTTAATTTTCTTTCTGCCATGAATAATAACTTTTTATAGAAATGTTGTTTTATAAAGTATTTAGCGTCGTTAAACACGTAACTAGTCGATCGAACTTCAGTATATAAATCCGATTTTCAGAGTTTACTATCATTTTAGGAATCCAATATAGATGTACTATACTTATAAAACCTAATATGGTTGTTACCAAATCGAACCAAAACAGAAAGTTTAAAGTTGTGATTTAAAACATGTTTTACAGCATGATTTTTGTATCCCACAAACCATTAAGCTTCCAACAGAACCTTGTTACAACAACTTTACAACACTTATATCTTATTTCTTACATAAAAAGGTCCATTAGGTCATGATTTTTTGTCCAAGAGTAGTTCATGATACAAGATTAACATGTTATTTACACATTTTCTCTTGTAACAATAATTTAACATTAAAAACCCTAATTGTCATATACATTTTAATACTTAACCACTGTGAAAACACTTATACATACATTTTAGCATCATATAAGCATCCATATATCATGGAAATAAGTTCACAAAACATTGATCATAATTAAACAATCCCGTTTTACATATTCAAAAGTATCATAATGGTGATTTAACATATAAAACATAATATAGTGCATAAATCAAATAAAATTAAAGAATTAGGGTTCTTTAATAACCTTGATGTTTGTAGAAGAGGGATGAAGAACAACCAAACAAAACCCTTGTTTAGCAAAGAAACCCTTGCTTTTATCCCCTTGAAAACATAATTCCAACCAACAAATCTTGCAATATCTTGCTAAAACATTTTTCAAAGCTTAACCACCCTTCACTTTCTTTAGATACCTTATAAATATGATTATAAACACAAATAGGTAAAAAGAAATTCAAAGGCATATGGATCCCCCCTACAAAACTGTTGGAATGTAGTGGTTAATAAGAGGGAAATGGGAGAGATTTTTCTTGTTTATACTTTGTAAATGAACATCTATGTGTTACTTGCTAGCTTTTATAATGAAAATATCTAATCTAACCTAACCATGGTCACTTACTAACTCATGTGTAAGAGCCCATAGGGGGGAGTGGGTTCTTACAAGAGTTGGAAGGTGTAAGTGATTGGTTCCCAAATAAGGGGGTAATCCCATGAATTCAAGGAAGATACTTTGAGCTAGATATTTTCTTGGTATGACTCACCTTAAATTCGGCCATATATGCATACTAGGATGGTATTTTTGTAACTTTTGAGTATTGGGTATAATCGTGGGTATTTGTTTAAGCGTAGTTAGGTTTTGGTGCTTCCGGGAATGCCGAAACGCATTTTATCGCGAAACGTAACATTTACTAACCAAAAAAAAAAAGGAAGAACAAATAGAAAATTATCCCTCACAATAATCATATAACACTTTTCTGAATTAAACGTAAATACTTTAATGCCCGATTACATTGAATGACGAAGTTTAAGTTTGACGCGATTTATTCTTAGCGATTACGATTTAAAAAAGCAAACGCTATAACCCTAAAAAATAATTGTGAATTACAAATGTTAACCTTTAAAAATTTCATGAATTTTGATGAATTTTAAGTTTGAAAATCTGTTTTTTTAAGCTCTGATTGTTTTCAATCTTTGGTTAAGTACAAAAACGCTTTTTATATACCCTTCACATAATAAAGCTTGTTTTTCCTTAATCAAACTAAATTATTAAGTATTAAAGAAATTCACAAAAAGAAATCACCCTCACATTACCATAGCTTATTTGGATGAAAAGCCAGAAATGGAAGGCTTATTGGTCAACTACTAGCTTGTCTTTTGACAAGCAAGAGCTTGTAGATTAGCTTATTTATTAGCTTTTTGCCCTGTTTGAGCAAGGGCCTTTGTAAGTTTCCATTTTCAAAATTTTAGCTTATTTACTGTTTAGCTTATTAGACTGCTTATCTCTGCTTATTCTTTGCTTATTTATGCTTTTATATGATGTTTGTTGCTTATTATGCTTATCTTGTAGTTTAGAGATCACTTGTCAAAGTTTTTCTTTAAATCTGTCATTATAGCTTATAAATTAGCATAATCTGTTAAATCATATTAGGTGCTTATTGGTTTTGTTGAAACTAACTGCTTAATATTGTTGAAAATAAGACTTTATTTAAGCATCTGGTCATTTGAAGTTATAGTTTAAAACCAATTTCAAGCTGAAAATGTATTTTCATTCCAAAAGTAAAAGGGTGTTTGGGTCAGTAGGTATAACCTGCGTCCAAAATGGCTTTGTGCTTTTGAGTCAACTTTGATTAGATAATATTAGCAATATAATTTAGTTTGTTTAAGTTTTTAAGATAAAATACAAAATCTTAGGTTTTATAAAAGATGTATTGAATCTGTGTGTTCTAAAACTTTCATAACAGCATATAGAGTTAGGTTTTTAAAAAGTGGTTGTTTTATAGGTAATTTTTGTGTCCATTAAATCTTAAAACAAGTAGAATTAAGGTCCTTAAGCTGCATTTTGTTGTTTTGTGTTTTATCCAATTCAATCAAAAAGGACTAAGTGTTGAAAATTTGAGAAATTGTTTTTTCATTTGCTTACTGTGGCTTATTTTGAATTTTAAAATGGTTTTTGATTCTTGTTATAAGCTCTTTGAAGTCTAAGTTTAATCTGTTTCATAGTCTTAAGTTCATAAGGTTCTGTTTAAATTGCTTATTTTAAGCTCAAAAATAGGGTTTGTAAAGATTAAAAAGTTCCTAAGTGTTGTGATATGATATGCTGCTTTTCATTAAGCTTTTATAAGGCATTTGATTTTCAACTCCTTTTTGAAAAGTGGTTTTGGATAGCGAAATTTTTAAATTTGGTTTCAGTGGTAGTAAGTTGTATGTCCAATAAGAACATTAAAGTGCTAAAAATAAGCCCATAAGTGCCCCCTTGGCTGTTTTGATTGTCGGTTTTAGCCTCTTTGCTTATTGGTTTATACTTAGAGCCATTTTAGCCTTATTTTACTAGGGTGAGAGCTTATTTGAGCTTATTTACACTTTTAGTTTGAAATTTTAAGTTTTAAAGCTTTTTAAGTATTCTGTCATTTTAGCTCAATCTAGCTTAAATTCTTTGCTTATTTTTATTTGTTCATGCTTATTAAGTATAGCTTTTTAGTTGTTGTCAGCTTATTTGCCCTTCATTTAGCTTATATAGTTTTTAGAAAAAGCCAAAACATTTAGCAATTTAGTTTTTTAGTCATATAAGCTTCCTGACAACTTTGTGCTCTTATTTTTTATATGCTTATTAGTGGCTTTAAATAAAAAGGGTTTTTTGTAAATTTGCTTATTTTTAGCTTAACTAAAATGTGTAAAAAAGGCAATTAAAAAACGTTTGGTAAGTTGGGTGAGTCTCCGGTTCGATCCTGCTCACCTTTGACATTCCCCCAACTCCCAAAAATGTTTTATTAATTGCATCTATTTACAACATTTTTAGTTAAGCTAAAATAACAACTTTACAAAACACTTTTTATTTAAGCCACAAAAAATGCACAGAGAATAAGACAAAGTTGTCAGAAGCTAATAAGACTAAAAAACTAAAATGCTACTTTTTTGGCTTTTATTCTAAACTAAATACTCTAATGAAGTGCAAATAAGCTGACAACAACTAAAAAGATATACTTATAAGCATGAACAAACAAAAATAAAGCAAATAATTAAGCTAATTGAGCAAAAAATGACCGAATACTTAAAAAGCTTTAAAACTTAAATTTCAAACTAAAAATGCAAATAGCTCAAAAAGCCAACCCCTAAGTAAAATAAGCTAAAATGGCCAAGTCTAACAAATAAGCAAAGAGGCTAAAACTGACAATCAAAACAGCCAAGGGGGCACTTATGGGCTTATTTTTAAGCACTCTAATGGATCCTTATGGACATACAGCTTATACCACTGAAAACCTTGAACAATAAGCTATCTAAAACCACTTTCAAAAAGGAGTTTGAAAATCAAATAAGCCCTTAAAAAGCTTAATGAAAAAGCTGTCTACTCAGATCACAACACTTAGGAAACTTTTTCAATCTTTACCAAACCCTATTTATGAGCTTGAAAAATAGAGCAAATAACAGAACCTTATGGACTTAAAGACCATTTAAACAGATAAGACTATAGACTTCAAAGAAGCTTATAACAAGATCAAAAACCATTTTTGAAATTCACAATAAGCCACAGTAAGACAAAGAAAAAGCAATTTCTAAAATTTTCAACACTTAAGTCATTTTTGACAGAATTGGATAAAACACAAAATAACAAATGTAGGCTTAAGGACCTTAATTCTAACTTGTTTTAAGACTTTAATGGACACAAAATTAACCTTAAAACAACACTTTTTAAAACCTAACTCTATAAGCTGTTATGAAAGATTTAGAACACACAGTTTCAAACAACAACTTTTATAAACTAAGATTTTAAAATTTAACTCTTAAAAACTTAAACATACTAAATTATAATGTGCAAAGTAATAAATCTAATCAAAGTTGACTCAAAAGCACAAAGCCATTTTTGACCCATTTTGACCCAGTAAACCTACTGACCCAAACACCCCTTTAACTTTTGAAAATACATTTTCAGCTTGGAAAATTGGTTTTTAAAACTATAACTTCAAAGACCAGATGTTAAATAAGTCTTTTAGACAATATTAAGAAAATTTCAACAACCAATAAGCACCTAAATAAGCTAAAATAGATTATGCTAATTTATAAGCTATAATGACATATTTAAAGAAGAACTTTTCACAAGTAATCTCTAAACTACAAGATAAGCATAATAAGCAACAAACATCATATAAAAGCATAAATAAGTAAAGAATAAGCAGAGATAAGCAGTCAAGATAAAGCAAACAGTAAATAAGCTAAAATTTTGAAAATGGAAACTTACAAAGGCCCTTGCTCAAACAGGGCAAAAAGCTTATAAATAAGTAACTAGACATGCACTAGCTTGTTAAAAGACAAGCTAGAAGTGACCATAAGCCCTATCATTTTCTGGCATATACATCCAAATAAGCTGTGGTATTTGGAGGGTGATTTCTTTCTGTGATTTTTCTTTATATACTTAATATTTTTAGATTGATTAATGAAAACAGCTTAATGCAGAGCTTAAATAAAAGCTTCAAGACTTATCCAAAGACTTGAAAACAATAAGAGCTTAAAAACAGATTTGAAAACATAAAATTCATCAAACTTTCATTAAACTTAAAAAGGTGACGAAGGCTTTGAAATTAAAAACAATATACTTAAAATAAGCTGAAAACTAAAACTAGGTTAAAAACTACATGCCTCATTCGGGCTTACAAAGTCCTATTTTATACTAAGCCAAATAAGTCTTGGTCTCTTTGGTGTGCTTCTAATGTGAGAGTAAACTGAGGGTGTGTTTGTTGTGTGAGAGACTTCAAAGATCAATCCAACCATCCAATTGTATGCCACTTCCAAGGTCTAACACACAGCCCTTCATCTTCTTTGGCCTTTATCATGGACTGAACAGAAGGTATTAAAAGGGGATTGCCGCAAGTGACAATTGCTTTTATAAGGTTAGGATTGAGAAGGATGTGAGAGTAGTGCCAAATGGGGATTTGGGCTAGGCCGGGAAAATTGTAAGAATACGATTGTATCAAGTGTGTAAGGGTATAAAGTTTGGGAATTGGTCAAGTTAGTCACCTTAATGTGTATAGAGTAATTGCAAACATCATCCTTGTATGGTTATAAGTTTGAGGGGTTGGCAGAAATGCCCCTTCAACTTATTTTTTTTAGGGCTTCTTTGACTTGTATAAATAGCTTAATGGGTTGACCCGATCCATTAAATGGGTGTGGGCGGGCCCATTAAGTATTTCTTCGGAATGGCTTTGTCATCCGACTTTTGGCTTTGTCGGGGTTGACTTTTTGACTTTTGGCTTTGATTTGACTTTTCTTTCATGCTCTTTCCGTTCTCGTGCTTGTTTTTGTCGTTTGTGGCTTTGTTTTTGTCCTTTTCTTAGATATCCGTTACCTGCACAATACAAATGCAAAACATACAAATACAATGTATTTTTGGTACGTTTTTTGTCATTTAAGCACGTTTTTAATGGAAAATGGTATGTGTAATTAAGCACATACCAAAATCCTCCATACTAAGATATTGCCGTGTCCTCATGCAATGTTATAAGTAAGCACGTAGAAAACTAAGAATATAAATCCCCCTTGACTAATTACCTCGAAAAGTAACAAAGTGTTCATCGAGGAGAATTAATGAATCAATAGCTTCTAAAAGCCTCGTTTTGACCATTTTAAATATTTACACTTACTACCAATAATATTTTTGTATTTTTCCTTTTTCTCATTTTTTTTGTACTTTTCTTTTTAAGCAACTAACTAACATATTTGACTTTATTATTTTTATAACTTGTTAGGATCATAGAACAAGATGCATTTCAATCCTAAAATGCCCCTAAAAAGGATAAATTCATGGTTCCTGATTTTTCACTTATTCCAAACCAAGCTTAAAATGAAATCACCGTTAAATATAAGTTAAGATGCTAACACTACTCATATTTTCAACTTGTGAACTTTTTACTCCCGACAATTATTATATATTAGGTGAATGTGCCATTTCGAATTTCAACCATGGATCAACATTTTGCAAAATTCTATGCTTCATGTTCCACCCAGGAATAATGAGTTTGAAGGCGAGATCATCCCATGTAGCGACTTCGTCTCGGCACATCCCAACCTTGCGGCTAAGTGACCAGGCATTTGACACCCCACAAAGACTAGTATCGGGACTCACGGACCTTCAGTTTCAAAAACTCTTAGGTTTCCCGATTATACATAGCTTATTTAGAAAAATCACAACTTAAAATAAATAGTCTAAGTTCAAAAGCATATTTAAATTTAACAAAAAGAGATTTTCCTTACATTTATCAATTCACACTTAACATTAAACATAACCATGATGCAATTGTAACCCTTGACCTTTTAGAAGGCTGCAACATCGGTTGTGAGCCGGCAAGATGCAACAAACTTTTATCAGCCCACAGTTTATAATTATTACTCATCATTTTTTTCCATTTTCATTATATTTTTCATCATTTTTCATTTTTTTTGTTTTTTTAAACATTTCACACTTTATTTCACGATATAGAGAAGACTTCTTTTTGGAAAATTTAAGTATAAATTTGAACTAAGACTAAAATTATTGCTATCGACTACATCTCAAAAATTGTTGATTTAAGTTTAATTTTTAAAAATAGCACGCATTATTAGTCCGGTTAGGAGCTTATGGGAGAAAAAGCCACAAATTACATACATGAGCTCTTAAGATTTCTAAATATTCCTTGTTTAACATCTAACTCATACTTAACTCTATCATTTTTCGTTCTTCGCGAATTTCAGCGAATGCTTAGTCTAAAAGTTAAGGAACAAGCTAGAGCTCAACACGCTCGATCGAGTCAAAATTTATTCTTATTCTACCCAGCAGGAAAGTCAAAATTGTGACAAAACACTTATTATATTTTTGGAATTTTTTAAATTTTTTGCATAAAAACATAATATATTTTTAAATTTTTTTTGGTAAAAACGGGGTTACATGAAAACACGGCTGCGGGCACAATCAAATCGAAGATCCCCCCATACTAGAACGAAACATTGTCCTCAATGTTTTAAGGGGTACATATGTCATACTAAAGCCGTTTATGAATTATGCTAAAGATAAATGTTAGTCGATAAGATTAGGATATTGGATTCCCAAATGAAGTTAAGGATTTGAAGCTCGAGTGATCGAAGGACAAAACCGCCAGCACAAGAGGCTTCAAAAGTCCGGGCAATCCTGGACATACAACACAAAACACAAGACACAAGAAGGGTAGAGGCGAGCCTCATCACAACACAAAACACTTATTCATTACTACTACTAGGATAAGCATGGGTTGCCCCCCACGAAGCGCTTATTTTTGTTAACCGAGTCTTGAGCCTGACTCGACCCCGAATTCATTGGTCTATGGGGGAGCAAGTGGA